>JARFXV010000464.1:772500-843324 GCA_031761425.1 Cosmopolites sordidus | reverse complement strand
ACCAGAAAATGGACATGGAAATGTCCATCTGGGCTCACAAATGAAATTGACTTTATATATATATATATATATATATATATATATATATATATATATATATATATATATATATATATATATATATATGTATATATATATATATATATATATATATATATATATATATTATGTATATATATATATACATATATATATATATATATATATATATATATATATATATATATATATATATATATATATATATATATATATATATATATATATCGTTCTATAACAAAAATATCACCAGAAAATGGACATGGAAATGTCCATCTGGGCTCACAAATGAAATTGACTACATCATGACCAAGGATAAAATAATATTTATCAATTGTACTGTCCCTTAACAATTTTTAATGTTGGAAGTGACCACCGAATGATACGAGCAAAAATTGGGATTGACTGTCGAAGAGAACGCAAGAATGGTAAGATCAAAGAAGAGCAAAGTGGATTTTGGGAAATTGCTGGAGAGAGGAAGCGATTTTGAGATTGCTTTATCAAACCGGTTTGCTGTATAACAAGATCCGGAGGAAGTGGAACTATCAGTTCAATATAAAAAAAATCGCCAACAATGTGCTTCAAATGGCTGCTTCAATAGCACCAGAAGAAAATTGTCTCAAACAGACAAAAATCTCCAGTGAGACCATTGATTTAATGAAGAAACGACGGGGCAATGAGAAATGCAGGTAGTCCTTTTGACAGGGTCGAGTATACTGCGCTCTGCAAAATGATAAGAAAGAGTATCAGAGAGGACATGCGCCGATTCAACATGCAGCTAGTGCAAAAAACCCTGGAAGAAAACAAAGGAATTAAAAGGTTTAAACAGAAGCTAAGAAACAAAAGAACGCAAATATATGCCTTAAGGCGTGAGAATGACACAGTATGCAGGGCGGGTACGCAAATGTTAGATGTTGTCAGAAAATTTTATTCCCAGTTATATGAAGATCAGAACCAATCAAATATAACAATGCCCATGGAAGAACAAATGCCAGATATCCTAGTGCAGGAGGTAACAAATGCTATAGAATCGATGAAAAACAACAAGGCCGCAGGAAAGGACAGTGTAAGTGTCGAAATGCTAAAAGCTGGTGGTTGGACGTTACATGAAACACTGGCAAAATTATACTCAAAATGCTTCAAAGAACAAAAAGTACCTGACTTATGGAAGAATGCAGAAGTGATCTTTTTTACATAAAAAACACAGGAAGATTTAAAGAACTACCGTCCAATAAGCCTCCTATCAGTAATGTACAAAGTTTCGATAATTTAAGTTAGTTAAGATAATTTCTAAAAGAATATTAAAAAAAACTTAATGACGCACAACCAAGAGAGCAAGTAGGATTCAGAAGTGGATTCAGTACAATGGATTACATCCAGGTTGTACAGCAGGCCATAGAAAGACACAACGAATACACCACTGTGCTTGGCTTTTATCGATTACGAAAAAACATTTGACTCAATCTCAAAGCATGCAATAATGAATGCACTGCTTAGCCAAGGGGTAGATAAAGCATATGTAAACTTATTAGGATCGATATATGATGGAGCTACAGCCACAATTCACCTTGATGATCTTGAAGTGGGAATTAATGTAGAACGAGGTGTACGGCAGGGTGACTCAATATCTCCTATTCTTTTCTCGACTGGTCTTGAAGAAGTGTTCCGTAAACTGGATTGGGAACAGGATGGGGTAAAAATCAATGGTGCAAACTTAAACCATCTTAGTAGATGATATCGTTCTCCTTTCACAAGACCCAGAGGAGCTGAAAAGATGCATACAAGGACTACAAAGGGCTGGCGAACCATTTGGCTTGAAAACAAACCTGAAAAAGAGTCAGATTATGTTCAATAACTTTGCTCAGGACAGAAGAAGATCAGTTTTAGGAAGGGATTTGGAAATTGTGGACAGCTTTATATATCTTGGGCAGAGGATTTCATTGGAGGGGAATACCGCCCGGGAGGTGGAACGGCGTGTTAAATGTGGCTCGCAGGCATTTGGCAGGCTCAACATTGTGTTTAAGAGCAGACTCTCATTTTGCCTGAAAAGAAAAGTATTCGATCATTGCGTTCTACCTATATAGTATAATGCAATAACATATAGTAAGTTAGAATCAGGTCCGAGTAGATCTGGCAACATTGCAGCGCAGAAAATATATTAAATACAGAGTTCATATTTATTTACATAGGTATCCAAAATTTTAAATCATTACCTCAAGTAATTCTCCGTAAACGTCTAATGTACCATCCACCGTCAATCACATTGTATATATATATATATTACTAGGTTCTCGGGTAGAACCGCATTTTAGATTTGTAAAATCTCGATGTTTCGGTTTCCGTTTTGAAGCCAATCTATAACGCGGTTCTACCTGAGAACCTAGTAATTTTAATATTACCGGCCGCGGAAATCTTTCCGTATATAAATAAAATTCATTATTATTATTATTTTTATAACAGCGCTCATTTTAATCAATTTTGTTCCATTTTTTATGTTTCTTTTACTCGATCGCGATAAACAAGCAACAAAATGAAAGCGTCTGAAATTTCGCAGCATGCTATCTAACCAATCACATTTGATAAATATTATAGTCATTGGATCACACCTGCACAATTTTTGTGCCAAGTTGAGAAGCTTTCGAACCACCCTCGTAATAAAACCTCATTATTAACATCGGTTTGAAAATTTTTGAATGGTTAAAATGCGAAAATACGCAGCTCATCATAATGCTCATTGATTATTTTTTTGCATCCAATCACGGAATAAAGAAAAGAGATGGCAGAAGTTTAAAACTTAAAAAAAAAAACAGCATTTAAAGAAACGTAAGTTGAGAGTATTCCAATAATTGATTTGGTTAATGAAAACATTTTTTGTAAATGATTGAGTTGTCCGTAATTTTGTGATAGTTAATTTTTCAAATCAAATAAAATATTTTTTTGTACTTTGTTATTTAACTTGTTAGTTAACTAGTTTTAAAGTCAGTTTGATACTGTAACATTGTTTACAAAACTATAGTCACAAAGTCAAAAAATAAAAATAAGTGAAAAATAACAAAGTAAAAAAATTATTTTATTTCATTTGAATTTTCTTGTACTTAAATTCTATTTTTTTTCAGTTTCTTTGTAAATGGTATAAAGCCTCATTTTAAATTTTCAAAGAGAATATTAATCCCTATCTGGATTTGTTACGCACGTTAGATTAATCACTTAAAATATCCGTATTTAAAATCTTATTCGTACATCAAATAGATTATTAGTTCGTACGAAAAATAAAAATTAGAAATGCATTAAGCTAAACGACCAATAAATAAAATTAGTAATAGAACAGCTTATCGCAGTTGGGCCGTCGAAGTACCACCACGCGAAGCTTATCTCACGAGCTGGCAATGAGCGTAAGACCAGTGGCGGACACGAGACGGGAACCAGGTCTCGTTTCCCACGGCACCGAACCCATCTAGTGCGCCGCGAGTGGTACCTCGCGGCCCCTTTCGATCACCCGGTACTCTGTTATGTGGGCAAATTTATACGTTGCTAATTTATTATCGCTAAAATGACTTCTAACACAACGGCCTCATGTTATCCTTCGCTCATTTACTTGTTAAATAATATTAGAACGAAATGGAACGAGTGTGTTTTGTGGGACGCATGAGATATATGTTTGAAGTGCTTATCTGTAGTAATAATATATAAATTTAAGTATGTTAAATTACGTATTGTGTATGTTAGTCGCCATATATGGGTATGGCTTTTCGTACCAGACATTTTTATATTTTTCAAACTTATTTCTGAATATATTATTAATCCATTAATTTATTAAATACCAGTAGCACATTACTATATTTCAGAAAGGGTACAGCATTTAACACTGAAGATAATATCGTATTCTACTGTATATCAGGTGTGACGGTAAAGAAAGGTAAAAAATGGTTTATTCAAAGTATGCGCCATCGCTAGTTGCATATTTTCCCATATCTCTGGTAATTTGTGGACGCCCTCCCAGAAAATCCGTACGTCTTTTGAGGTGGTCCAGTCATCAAGCCATTTTTTGACATCTCCATAATTGTTGAAGTGATTCTTGGAAAGTGCGTGAGACATCGATGAAAATAAGTGGTAGTCGGAAGAGACCAAGTCTGGTGAGTACGGAGAATGGGGCAAGAGTTCCCAGACAAGAGCAGAAATGGTGTCTCTGATCACTTCCGTTGTGTGGAACTAGGGCTGCAACAGAATCAACTATTATTAAATCAATAGATTTTGATTTAATTAAAATATCACATATCTATATCTATCTTCTCCTGTATCAGGTTGAGAACATAATAATTCATCTATATTAACTCCTATTTTTCTAGCATATATAGGATCTAAAGCATATTCTTCGTCAATAAAAACACAAGTTTTTTTTTTACTTTGAGCTTCAGCTATTATTTGTAATGTTAATGTAGTTTTACCAGAAGATTCAGGTCTATATATTTCTATTATTCTTCCTAAAGGTGATGGGGCGTTCTCGGACTGCAACAAAACCACTTTCCGTGTCTTTTCCGTGTTTCAGAAGCTCATGGTACACGGCACCCTTCTCATCCCACCAAATGCACATCAGTGTCTTATTTCTAAAGCAATTCGAGGTTTTGTAGCCGATGTTGATGGTTGTCCTTTGGTCAACCCATGATTTTCTGCGTTTTGGGTTCTCAAAATATATCCATTTTTCATGTCCACTCACTATCCGATGCAAAAAAGTCTTTCTTTCATGCCGAGAAAGCAAAACTTCTCACACATTTTCACACATCAGCAAAACTTTTCAATCTGTCTGTCGTTCAGCTTATGTGGTATGCATTTTCCTGCCTTCAGGATATAATGATCCCATGACATTCAGATGATCACAAATGGCTAAGCAACCAACATTTAATCTCTCTGCCATTTGATGAGTTTGCATATTGTCTTATTTCAACAATTTTGGCGATTCAGCATCGTCAAATTTTTTCGGTTTACTTGGGCGTTCTTTGTTTTTTAAGTTGAAATCACCACTTTTGACTCATCTGAACCAACGCCCACAAGTGTCTTGCGTTGGGACGGGTAAGTTTTCACAAGTATACGATGGCTTGCACTCGCGTTTTTCTTTAGATTGAACAAGAAAAGCAGTACGTGCCGCAAATGGTCTTTATTTGATTCGAAACTTGACATGTTTACCACACGAAAAAAATATGACGCTAACTCGAAATCGTTTAAACATTAATGACGTTTTAAAAGGTACTGTTGTAGGAACAGAAATGACATAAGAGATTAGACTGTGAACCGACCTTGTTTCCAGCGTAATCTCTTTAAAAAAATAAGAATTATTGACCGCCAGACCTGGTAATCTTCATATATTTTGAAATAACGAGTCTACCATTAAGAATGATGGAACTTTGACAGCACATGGCGGCCATATTTGTTTACCGATTTTTAATATGTCTTGTCGGTTGTTTATCAAAAGATTTGCAATTAAATCAAAAAAAGACAGATGTTGTAGCGTTTACAAATTATCGGCCGCTACAGGTAAGATTGTTTTGGGGAGTCTTACTTGAGAACGCACCGGTATTCTCCGGGACGAAGACTAGGGAGTCGAACGTCACACCGCGAGCTGAACAGACGTTTTTGGGCCGAGTCTTTCCATTAGAGGGATGTACATTAGCTGGCCAAGCCCTACTCAGGCTTATTCTTTTATATTTTTGTAGAGTTCTGTACCCACCGCATTCTGTACCTAGAACTGCTCAGTAATCGAATATCTTGGTAACGGGACTTTCCAGAGGCTGAATAATCGAGCAACGTGACAAAAAGGGATAAGGCCAGATAATATATTTAAAAAAAATTATTTTATTAGTATTTCCATGAATCTTTTACATTATTTGTATCACCATCAAATGATCACCATCTCACTACCACCATGTAATAACGTTATACAATTTGAGGTACTTTGATTTCATTTAGTTTAATTTACATTACTTTGATTTAATTCAATTTGATTTAGTTTAGTTTAAGTTGGTATAGGATAATCAAATTTGAAATCTTTTGTAAATTAGACAAGAGCTCTTATAGGATAAGAAGGTCTGTTAAGATCAAACCTTCTTCTTTACATGCTTAGCGTAGTAAGGTACGTGTGGATTTTTTTTATTATAACTTTTTACTTTTTATATATTTGTTCTATGTGTTGTTCTCTGAGGTTGTGCTTGTGTTTATTAAATGTCTAGTACTATTATTGAGGCTTTTTAACAAAAATAAACATTTTACCAGTTTTAGGGTTTATTTACATCTTGAGTAATATTGAAGAACTGGGTGGCACCCTACTAACGTGCCTGATCAACCTATTCGTGACCTGCAGCCACATGTCTCCGGTGAACGACTGCGTCGCTGTGATTAAAATCTCATTTTTTTAAATAAAGAAAATTCGTTATAAAGTGTTAAAAATATTGCCGCTGTTCAAGCAGGTGTAGCCGAAAATGACAACGTCTCGGTTGCTCGCCGCTCTCAAGAGGCCTCTCGCTAATAACAACCTGGCGAATTTTGAGGTTGGACTTAGGCTTGCAAGATGGTACTGGCACAAGAATTGAAGCCAACCGACCACCGTATTCGTCATGAATTTGTTGATTGGGCCCTTGAAATGATGGAAGTCGACAACGAATTTCATTGCAAAACCATGTACGATGAGGCTCCCTTCTGGCTCGCTGGTTTCGTCAATAAACAAAATTGTCGTTATTGGTGCAAATCTAATCCACACGTGATACATGAGAGTCCTTTGCATCTGCAACAGATCACAGTTTGGTGTGGATTTTGGCATGGAGGAGTCATCGGTCCTTTTTTTCTTTAAAAATGAGGAAGCAGCCATACCGTTACCATCGATATCGAGCACCACAAGGCAATACTGGAAGATTTTTTCCCGGAATTTGATGGAATCGATGCGGATGACCTTTATTATGGCGCATCACCGCATATTTCCCGAGTAAACATAGGCTTATTACTATCCAAGTTCGGCAGCTCGTTAATTACACGAAATGTTCCCATCGCTTGGCCGCCAAGATCATGCGATTTAACTTTTTTAGATTATTTTCTCTGGGAACACGTGATAACACACGTTTATAGCAATAAACCCGCGACTATTGTCGACTTGGAAACTAACATTCGTCAAGCCATCTGTCTGCAAAAAACATGTGTCAAGGATGTGTCTGCAAAAAGAGGCATGGTGGCTAGTTGGCTGAAATCTTGTTCAAATCATAAATTGCACGATTTTAAGCAAAAAATGTGTGTTTTATTTAATTTTGAAGCTCCATCAAGTTGCAAGATTATTCTTATTAACAGAGATAATATTAATATGTTCTTCCTTTAAATTATTTGTGATTCTGGAACTTAATTTATGAATATAGTTTATAGCATGCCCATTTTTAAAATCTTTTTCGGGTGTTGCGGCATTAAAATGTTTTATATTGTTTTTCTTAATCTTGTTTTTATAATTTTATCTATAATGCTGGGTAGGTATCCATTATTCTTTGCGATATTTTTGATAATATTAAGTTTGGTTTGGCTTTTTCATAGTTGTCTTTTTTAAGTGGAATCGTTAGAAGTCTGTGTATTAAAAGTGGAAGTACATTCCATGACTGATTTGAACTTGCGTGAATAGTTGTATTAGACTTAGGTAATATCCCAATTATTGAAAGAGGAATTAGTTTCTGGGAGCCACATCTAGTGAATATGACGTATATGGAAGCACTTCGATGCATAACTTATGGGATGACGAAGCAACAACCGGTGACGTGTGTGCTGGCGTATTATCGTGGTGAGAGTACTTTTTTTTGGCCAGATATAGATATTTAGCCTGAATGGCACCCTTTAGTTGGTCCGATCCAGTAATGGAATATAATACTCCTCTGATTATCTGGATATTTACCAGGGGGCTTATGGACACCATACTATAAAAATCTTAGAAAATCCTAGCCATAACTTTTCTTGCACTGTTTGGAATTGCTGCTTCAACTTAGGCGTGATGCATCTACTGTTATCATCACAGACACCCAGACAGACACCCAGCAGATTCGCTTTTATACAAGTCTAAATACTCTTGGAAAGTGTTCATTCGAATGAGCCTTTATTAATAAACGCTGTAAATATCGGCCGGAAAGTTCTTTCTTTCATATCCACAATATCGTATAAAAGGTAGTGGACATGGTATAAATATCTCATTTATAATGTTAGTAAGCTCACGAATATTCAGTCCATGATCATTTAATATGACATTTTGGATTTTTGTTACGATCGTTTCCGTCGTAGCGATTTTGAGTGTTCCGAGCGTTCATCATTTGCACTGGAAGAATGTTCACATGTAGTAAAGTCAGCAGTCTACTTTTTTATTGTCGAAAACGAAGAGGAAGAATCTTTTAAAGTGAAATCTAACTTTTTTTGAACATCAATTCTGGTAAAACCCTTTAAAATAAAGTACTTTAGAATATTTGGTACATAGTCAAAATGCACTCAGTTGTTGTGATTAATACGCGGATAGGTGGCCGATCGAAAAGAATGTTTATGTTTTTGCATAGTGAACATTTTGCATCACTATGTTTTTGCATAGTGAACTTCAATAGACAAGAATGTAAAAAAAGAATGACAAGGAATCGCCATTCAATCATTCCAGCAATTAGACTGGGTAAGGCTGAATATTCTACGTTAGTCACTCGTCTGTTGGATGGCTTCTCGAAAAACTAAAACGTTAAATACAAACCAGTGGCGGCTCGTGAGGGAGGGCGTTGGGGCGCCGCCTCTTCGGCATTTATCACAGTAAACAATTTTTCAGAGCAAAACACCATATTTTATTTCCGTTCAGTTTCTTTCCTTTAACTCATTTTCCTGATTCACCTCCTGTATAGGGTTTCAATAACATGAAAAGTAAAAAGAATAAAGGAGAAAGCAAAAAAAAATCTTCAATAGCACTATTTTCTTCTACGCCCTCCCACTTTAAAAACCCACGAGCCGCCACTGATACAAACCTAAGGTTAATACTCTGAGGGCTTTATCTTTTTTATATTTAAATTGCCGGAACATCATTTTTTTGCTTTCATGCTCTATTTTGAAGACGGAAATTTGAATTACCTTATTAATGTATACAAACCAGAACCACAACAATTTTTTAAAACAAAGTCACACATCTTCCGGTAATAATTCTAAAAACAGTAGTTGGGTTTGAATAAACTGGTTCTTTAAATTACACAATACGGACGGGAAAAACGTGACTTTAAAACCGAAAATATAGTTGCTATAGTTAGAACACACCGGAAATAAGAAGTGATTCATAATATTAGGATTATTTTGCGGCGAAATATATACTTTCATATCGGAAATTAGTAGAAAAGTGGTTTAATGATTGCATGACAAATTAAGGAATTTGAAAGCAGATGTTCATCTAATCGCCTGGCCGACAGTAATTTCGTTTTTTATATTTCAGATTTTAACTTGTGGATTACTTTAATTGTGAGTTAGGAAGACGCTAATGCAGTTTTGTTAATTAAAAATATGCGTAAGTATATTTCAACAAGGAATTTATAATTTTTGTCTTGATTTTTATAAATGAATTTGAAAGTTGAGTAGTTGCCAGTATCAGTATCATTATCTACGATAAAGTCGCACACCAAATTAGTATCACTTGTCTTGAACTATTTTTGGGTATTCGCCCAATATATTCGTCGTTTTCAAAGTTGGTTGAGTCATTTATTTTAACAGGTTGTAGAACTCGTAAAAATTATCAATTTTACTAAAATTCATTTATATAAAAGTTGTAAAATAAAGAAGTTATTAACAAATACAAAATTTGAAAACAAACCTGAGTTTGTGATATTCTCGACCACTGCGTTGTTGAATTCGTAAAGAGAAATCATTTTAGCAAAAATCATTAATATAAAAGTTGCAGAATAACAAAAAATAAAAATGTTACAAAAATTGTTTAAAATTGTCACCATTTGTTCGTTTAGTACAAAATCTTGCTCAGCGTATCCATGTGTCACTATACGCATTAAAAATAAAATCCCGGTGTCCACGAATAACCATAAGCATTTTCGATGCGCTGTTGTAGTTCTTCCACAGTATTTACTTCTCCATCGTAATAAACTAACTTTTTTAAATATCCTCACAGAAAAAAATAGCATGGCGTTAAATCGGGGAAGCGTGCAGGCCAAGAAATGGGCCCATTGCGCCCTATTCATCTGTTAGGAAAAATTAATTATTTAAATTTTCGTAAATTTCTCATCTAAAATGTGGCGGAGCTTCATCAAGTAGAAATCATATATTCTGTCTAACATTTAAAGGAACATCTTGTAATAATTGTGGCAGATTGTTTTGAAAAAAGTCTAAATCATTTTTACCTCGTGGTGCCACCGCTCGTCTGTGCCCAACTGCCCCCATGCGCCACCACGTATCTCTCGGGGCCGGTTTCTAGCCTTTTTGCCATCATCAGCGGAATTCCAGATGAACGCAAGAAAAGCAGTTGGAAGAGACGATCGGGGCCAGGCCATGTCAACTGGCCAATTTGATGGCGGGTCGAATAGCACACAACTCACGTCATCATACGGCGAATGCTCGTAGCAGTCAGGACTTCCCGTAACATTCTCCCTGCAACCTCGGATACAGTACCAGGTATTCCCACAAGATAGCGTAACCAACGTAGCGGACCGTGGAGGGAAATATTACAGAAATCTTTCACCCTTTCTCCACGTGGTGCTACGGCTTATCTCTGCCCAACTGCCACCATGCGCCACCACGGATACGATATCAGGACTGCCCGTAACATTCTGCCTGCAACCTCGTCGTCTCTAATGGTGTGGCATCAGGAGAATACGGTGAGTTAGAAAATACTTCACAGTCTAACTCTGATTTTTTCTTGGGTGATTCTGGCACTATGAGGCATTGCCAAAAATTTTTTGCGAGCTTGCCGACATTCGGAGATGTTCAAAATACCGCGTAAAAAGTATCTGGAATACAAGACTCTTTTATTTGGAATATCAGATACAAGATACTTTTTATTTGGATCGGTTGGGACCAAAAGTATCTTGTATCTGATATCCCAAATACACTACCTAAAAGTATCTTGTATCGTATATTTTATGAGGTATATTTTATGAGGTATATTTTATGAGGTATATTTTATGAGGTATATTTTATGAGGTATATTTTATGAGGTATATTTTATGAGGTATATTTTATGCTTGTATGCTGCAATGTCAGCATCTCTGCTGATATTATAGCCATTTCGATAGACTACGTCCACTATATTTTAGATATCATATTATTTTAAAATATCATTAATTTTATGTATGAGAAAACTATCTGCTCGATTGGTCCTGTACTTGTTAGCAGCCGACCAAAGATGCATGCGCATTAACACTCTTAGAATGAACAAACATTAAATAGATTTATTTAAACTGTTCAAGTTAACCGTCCACATCTGGCCAAAAACTAATGCTCTTTCACTACAGGGCATACTTCTTTCACTACTTGCGCCTTCTTACATATCTCGGGTTATAGGTACAAAACTCCATGACATACGCTTCAAGGTGATTTTACAGGCAATAAATTGACCTCAGATTTGGATCCTAGCGATTACTTCCTCATCCTAAACCTGAAGAAATGACTGGTTGGGCGAATATTTACTTCAAATTGTGAGGTTAAATTTAAGGTAACCACTTATGTTGCAGAGTTGCAGGAATCGTATTGTGTTGTGAGGTTAAAGGGTTTTAAAGGACATTTGAGGGTAAGTTGGAATATCGTTGGTCTAAATATATTGAATTGAAAGGTGAAGACGTTGAAAAATATAAATATATTTTCAATTTTTTTTTCCGTTCGAGAATTTTTTGTACGGTCCTTGTATATAGTCTCGTTCAACAGTATTTAGTTCATTATCATGATAACATTAAAAAAGCCTGAACTCTATCCAATCCCAAAATATTTACAAGATTATATTCAGATTTCTATCAACGGTGAAAAATTGAGCGTGGTAAATGGATTTCATGTAGCTTTGACATGAAATTCTTCACTTTACGCGTTGGCGGGCATAAACAATAGTCTAAATCGTTTTTTAAAGAACGAAAATAAGTTTTGGCCGTTTCCTACATTTGGACTCTTCACAACGTGCAGTACGTTTATCGTGAGAACGGCCCACGCGCAGTGTCTGCGGCTCGGATTAGATTCTTGCGTTTTGCAATAAATGATGATCATTTCGGAATGTTGAGGTATCTTCTTCCAAGCTCGATCGTGTGCATTTTATCTCGGTATGGAAATGCGGAACTGAGGTGTTGATGGGGTCAGACAGAAATACTAGTATGATCAAAAAGTAACATGACTTTTGTTATAAAAATTATGCGATTTACGTTTCGATACTACTATGGTGTGACTGTCCTTGCCATCTGACAGAAGTTTCATATCATTTCACTAAATTCGAAATTATAACGCCTTTTGCAATTGTATAAAAACATTTTTTGAAATTGATAAATTACTCGAGCAAAGAATTTGCATTAATTTTGTCTGAAATGATTTTTTTGTGTATTAAAATGTTAAGAAAGTGTCAATGAAGAAATCATTACCAAAATCAAGGATTTTGTACTGAGTAATCATCGATTAAATATTAGAGATACTGGATTATCAGTTAGATTAATTCAATCATCAATTTTGATGAATAATTTAGACTTGCTTCGTCTGTTTTTCCGTCTTGTTCTGAAAACAACGATTTTTTTGACAAATGACGTTGTATTGAAGTTGCTGAAGAAATGCTTTCCTTGATAAGCATATTCACCAGACATGACACCGTGTGACTATTTACTGTTCCCTCAATTGAAGAAACCATTTCATGGTCATTTTAAGTCCACAGAAACCATTCAAGAGGGTTTGCTGGCCGCTTTGAAATAAAAACCAGAAGTCGAATAAAAAATCTGTTTCAAATGTTGGAATAAGTGTATTGCAGTTAATGGGGATTAGTTTGAAGGATACAAAATAAATTTGGCTGACTAAATAAATACTTTGTTTTATTCAAAAAAAATCATCTTACTTTTTGATAATAATATAATGATAGAGATCCAGTATACCTCCCAGTATACTTCGCCTAAGGTACTGGACGGGTCACGGGTGGTGGATAGTGAAAGTTCCATTAGATATTAATGGACAGCTGTGAATATCTCAAAATAAGCAGCCCCGAACCAAGGCAAAAAAATAACTAAATCCATTTAGCGTCTGACTTGTATCAAGCGGTTGAGTGGTCAGCGTCTGTTCACCAGTGGTGCGGCTGATATTTAAATTCTGGAACTAACCCCTCCATTCTTAACCTCGGAACCGTCATGGTTCAAACCTTTAATTCAAAGTACAAGATGGAGCGTTCCAGTAATTACAAAATTACCCCAGGAGGTAGGCAAACCTCTGCCAGCTTTGCTGGTACAACCGGACTTTCGGACTCTGGGGCGTCCGGGCTTAAACGCAAAATCTTTCAGAGGGAGTCGGAGACCTCTGGCCAACGTCTGAAACCGAAAATAAAAATTTTCTTTGGAACGGTAAATATCAATTCCCTGCTGCGTCCAGGAAAACTACACGAATTGGGGCGAACATTAAATCAGCAAAAAATCCAAATTTTATTTGGATTTTTCCTTGCAGGAAACGAGATTGACAGATGATAACACCTTGGAATTTGGCAACTACAGACTTTTTAAAAGTAAAACGGACAAAAGAATACTCAAAAATACATCACATTGCGGTGTTGCTTTCGCTGTCTCAAGAAACATTCTTGGTTCTATAAGAAATGTCCAGCCAGTAAATAATCGACTTATGACACTATCCCTCAAGTGTGCTAACAAAAACTATACATTAATCAATGCATACCTCCCAGTTAACGAAGAAAATAAATCTAATCCTGAAAAAGTAAATAAGTCCTGAGAAATTCTGGAAAAGACTATCTCTAAAATTCCCTCTAACCATGTAAAAATCCTATTGCTAATTAGACAAACTAAAAGAAAATATGAAAACAATCAACTTAATGAAATAGAAAAAGATTTCCAAAAAAATAACACCCGAAACTTTTACAAAACATTTAAAACTAAATTAACAGGCTATCAACTGCAAAGTCTTTGCTTCCAAAACGAAAACGGACAATTAGCTCTAAATAACCAAGACAATTGCAAATAACTTGCGAAATATTTTGAACAAATACTAAATTGTCCTGAGCCCTTAAACAAATTAGCAACACTAAACCCTAAACAAACAAACCCAGATTCATTACCACCTAATGAATCACTGCTGAACTTTTGAAATCCGCTGGTCAAGGTACAATCAGGGAAATAACCAAAATTCTACAAGAAGTTTGGCGAACCGAACGGATTCCGGAAGATTGAAAAGATGCTCTAATCCATCCACTAGATAAGAAAGGAGATAGAATGGATGTAAATAATTATAGAGGGATATCTCTTCTCCCAGTTTGTTACAAGATTCTATCTCAATGTCTACTAGACAGAGCACAGGGACAGTTAGAACCTAACATTGGTGAATATCAAGCAGGTTTTCGACCGGGCAGATCCTGCCCTGAACAGATCCTGAATCTAAAGTTGATTCTAAGACATCAAAAACTGTACAATAAAAATCTCGCCTGTACATTTGTGGATTTCAAAAAAGCATATGATTCTACTGACTGCGTATCTTTATTCCGAATCTTGAAAGAACAAGGACTAGATCTGAAAACGCGTGGCAATTATTAAAGCAACGTTAACTAACACAAGGTCAAAAGTTAAATTCATGGGTGACATCTCAGAGCCCTTCGAAATTAAAACTGGAGTGAGACAAGGGGATAGACTCTCGGCACTATTATTTAACTGTGTTCTAGAAAAAGTAATACAGGAGTGGGGTGAAAAAATGTCGGCCCTGAATATTGACCAGCCAATTAAACTGGGGAGAACCAACATAAAAATTGATTGTCTGGCATTTGCTGATGATCTAGCAATTTTAGCTCAAGATGTATTAAAAGAAACAGCAGAAAAGGTAGGACTCCAAATTTCCTTTGAAAAGACACAATACATGATTTGCAACAGATTAAGAACACCATTTCTAAAAACAAAATATGGTAACATCAGACGAGTCTCTCAATTCAAATATTTGGGTGAAATAATCATGGAAAATGGGTTGGAAGAAGCGGCCAATAAGGGTAGATGTCAAAAAATGGAAACGGCATTGAGACTTACACAAAATATTTACAACAAAAAATGCTTATCTAAAAACACAAAACTGAGACATTACAACACAGTTATTAAGCCAGAATGTCTATATGCTGCAGAAACGCTGATTTTGAAAGAAAGTGGGACATCGAGGACATTGAAAACAAGGAAAGAAAAATTACAAGAAAAATCCTAGGCCCCAAACAAATAAATAGCACAACATACCGACTTCGAGAAAACCAAGAAATCAAACAGTACACAGATATATACATAGCGATATGAGAAAAAGAAGACTTAAGTTTTATGGACACATAAAACGGATGAATCTGAGTAGGCTAACTAGACAAATAGTCGAATTTTATGAAAATAGGAGTAGAGCTAAAGTAGAAATAATTAAATGGATTGCTGCAATTAAAGAGGACCTAAGATCAGCAAATATTACACAAAGTGAAATTCAGGATAGAGGCTGTTTCAGACACAAGGTTAACGTTTGGAAGGTTGGCCAGAGAGAAAAATGTAGGAAGACTGGAACAACTTGGACTGACGAAAGGAAAAAAGCTCATAGCGAAAAAATGAAATTAGTATGGGCGTAAAGGAAGGCTAACAACAACAAGCGCCTCTAATTGTACTTCGCGTGGTCCACCAGGGCCCATACGTGAATAATAATAATAATAATGATAGAGAATCGCATTAAAGCAAGTCTGCTAGTCTTGTCAAATGCATTCAAATATTCTACAACGGGTATTATGGAATGTTGAACTTAGTAGAAAATATGCTTCAAATGTTAGAGCTGTGCGATTTGAAACTGTCTCTTACCTTCGATACCATCAATTTTTCTAGTTGCTTGTGTGGCTTTGTTGTTTCCAGGAAAGGCGGAAAATATAGTCCATAGTATTTCAAAAATTATACATTTCAAAACTATACCTAAGGGTAATGCAGGATATAATTACAACTTTTATCACACACAGCTATTTTTTCCACACGACTTCTCTTTATTACATTTGGCGAGGAAGCTTTATCAGAAAGAACCTGTTGAATGTAGTTATAATGATTCAGAAGTGCTGATTTCAGTAAGGAAGTCAAAAAATGATATGGAGGATCGAAAAAGTTTAAGAATACTGAACACAACTATTATTGAATAAAAATTGAGATGCTAGGTTTTTAAATGATACACTTGTAGTTTTTTAATGTTTCAAATGTTTATTATAGTTTTTAATCTATATATGTTTCGCCTTGTTAGGGCTTTCTCAAGAGTACCTTGAACTAATACTAATGGTCAAAGACCGTGTTTCCAAGTAACGTCTAGTGTAATTATCCTGTATGTCGGCTGGTAAAAAACGGGCTATCAATTATTTTCTTAAGGATTTTTTTTTATTTTCAATATTTCTAGTAGGTCTAATTTTATACTTTTCTTTTCTGAAAAGAAAGTTGAATTTACAAAAATTCTATAACATTAAAAAGTAAAAAGACAAATCGTTTATATTAATTAATTACACTTCTAAACTAAGTAATACAGTGTGTAAAAGATTAAATAAACTAGGTTGTAAGACTATTTGTGTAAATAGAATTAATGTAGGGTAGGTTAGGTTAGAATAAGACTAAAACGTATACTTTAGATAAATCGGGTTTATAGAAAATTAACTGTAAGGATTGTGAATAAGGGGTATATATCGAACTTTAAGAGATTTACTACTAAACATCAAATCACTTTTTTTGAACAGTTCGACGCACGTTTCGCTAACCATGTTAGCATCATCAAGAGATGATTTAATCTGGTCAATATATATTGGTCAAAGTGGTAGAAGTATAGGCTGTAGAATAAAAGAACACGAAAAAGATATCTTAAATAATATCAAAAGCACCGGAATGTCTACATATTGTATTGAAAACAATTATTTTTTTGATATAAACAATGTTAAATCATTACACTCAGAAAAGAAAAATAAAAAATTAGACCTACTAGAAATATTGGAAATAAAAAAATCCCTAAGAAATAGTCATATAATAACCACGAATGACCAGATACATTTCCAAAACACTCCGGTAATGGATAAGATCATATTGTAATTGAATAGCCCGGTTTTTACTAGCGGACATTTAGGATAATTAGACTAGACGTTAAAAAAAACAAGAAATAATTTTACCTGTATACTTGGAAACACTGTCTTTAGTCATTAGTATTAGTTCAATTGAGAAAGTCCTAACAAGACGAAACATATAGAGAGCAAAATCTATAATAAATGTTTGAAACATTAAAAAGCTACAAATGTATCATTTAAAATCTTAGTTTTGAAGGACTGTTAAATAACTTCTATGGCTATTTCTTACGAGGACATAAACAAAAGGAGTATATTTGTCTACATGCCAATGTGCAACGTAACTGCCAAACTTATCGGTTTGGTATCTTTTATGATTGATAGAACACACTTGTTTCGACAAGCATGTTTCTAATTTTGAAGAAGTTCGGAAAAGGATTTATAAATGGATTGTGTTTGAAAATAAATAATTCCTTCTCTGTAAAAGTGAAGTTTTATAACCATGGCTGGGACAGCCATGTCTTTCTAAAAATTAAAACAGGAAATAATTTTCTTGCTGAAATAAATGAAAAAAATAATCCGAGTAAAAAAACAGCCAAACATTTAATTTAATAATAAAGATGAAGTCAAATAAAACTTTCAAAACGATGAATTATAGTAATTGATATAATTTGTTATTTATTGAATAATGTTGAAGAGAATTACGTACTGGCCTTGTTATTTCAATCTTTCCTTAGGGGTGTTTGTTATAATATGGTAATGAAAAGATCATTCAGTCTGGGAGAAATGGTTTCACTTGAGGCTATAAACTGATGCTATGTGCAGAATAATTTGCCTAAATTGATGACTTACGAATCATATGGTATAAATTTGAATTAGTATTAACAAGCTGGTTTAGAAATCACTATTCTGAATTATAGTTATATACAATTTAAACTTTCTTCAAGGATAATCTTATAAGATGATGCTCCAAAACTGAAATAACAATTGTTATTCAAATCAAAATGTTAATGTATGTTTCGATCCTGGAAGCATATTTTTTAGTCACTTATAAGTATAGGTTTAAATGACGTAATAAAACAACTTGTATATTGACTGACAAAGAAATCTAAACATCCAGTATATCTCAGAATATTAACACAACTACTTAGTGGAAGGTATATTAGATCAAGAGTATAAAATAATACAATTTATATCCATATTGGGCCAGTGTTTCTTTTCACCGTTAGCTTATTTCTTTTTATGCCATCTTGCAGATACTAAATCAAAATAAGTCTACTTGCTAGGGTTGTTTCGATAGATTCTAGCAATATTTACTAAGAGTAAATACTGCTAGAATCTATTGCTATCTAATCTATTGCTATCTAATTGCTACCTAATCTATTGCTAAAAATATTGCTAAAGAGTAATCCGAAGTCTCTAAACCAACGGTATACCGAACTTTAGATTTTTTCTTTTCCCAGTAATACACTCTTGTAAATGTTCTGTACAACTTTTACAGACCAGATGTGGTGCCCAGGTTTTATCTTGATCACCAAGCTTAACATCAAAGTATCCAAGATAAGCTCTCTTTACAAAGTTATTAATAATTTTTCTGTTTTCTTTTAACGTGTAGTCTCCATATATGTAGCAAAACACATCAGGATGATTTACTCAACTTCTACTTGAGCTCATTTTATTTCTATTCAGCAACACAAATGCGACAATCTACATCATAGTCCGTTTAGGTTAACCTTATAATAACTCTTTCCTAAACACAAATATCACGCGAAGCCAATTTCGATCTGCACGGCGAGAAGTCACAAACTAATCTCAACTCCAGTTCAAGCGTTGAACGTCACTTCAGTTACCGAAAACGCAATTATTTTGCCATCTAGTGGATTTTCCTGGAACTAACTCAACGGCAGACTGACAACAGGCCAAATATACGGGAACTAATCCTTGTATAATCATTCAATACATTCGTACTTGAATGCATTGAATCTAAAAGAACATTAATAGATAAGTGGATGAATCTAAAAAAAGTAGAGCAGATAGAGAAAAACTGATTTCATATATAGATTTAACGCCCCAAATATAGCTAAAATTAGTTCTAAAATCATTGGCATTAAAAAAAAATGTTTTCTTGTAGACCTGTGTATTTATCATGATGAGCGGGATTGCCTTTGTGTGAATTTGCCACAGGGCTCAAAAGAAGCTCACATATAGCGAAGTTATTATCGGGCCTAATTTCAGCAAGGCTACGAAAGTCTTTCTTAGAACAACAAGAGCAATTGCGAACAAACATGGAAGCCTCACCGACCTCTTTATTCTGTGAAACTGACTGTATGGATGATTAGGTCATCAAATTTTATAATCGGTTGTTAAGATTAGAAGAGTGCGAGCGACGAAAAATGCAATACTGAAAAACAAATAATATATATATATATATATATATATATATATATATATATATATATATATATATATATATATATAAGCTCCCACTTTGCCTGCAGAGAAAAGTTTTTGATCAGTGCGTGCTGCCTATTTTGACATACGGTAGTGAAACATGGACACTCACATCACAATCAATTCAAAAGTTTCCGATAGCACAGAGGGGAATGAAAAGGTGTATGCTTGGCTTTACAAAGCGGGACAGAAAGACCTGCACATGGATCAGAGAACAGACGAAAGTATGTGTCACATACTTTCGTCACTGCAAAGGTGAAGGAATTGAAATGGAGGTGGGCAGGTCATACAGCAAGGCGATGTGACGACAAATGGACCAAGGCAATCCTGGGATGGATACCGCTTGATTATAAGCGTCCACGAAGAAGACCTAAAATACGATGGATCGATGACATCATCAAGTATATTGGACCCGAATGGCAGAGAAAAGCTCAGGATCGCGCGAGTTGGAAGCATGCTGGGGAGGCCGTCATCTTGCAGTGGATCGTCAATGGCTGAATGATGATGATGATGATATAATGCATTATATATAACACCGTGAGTATACATTTAACGTAACGAATGTAACGAATTAGATTATCTATGTATACTTGGAGCCAGGTATCCTAAGAGCCTTGTATACATGTTTTTGGCTCATTTCAAGTTATTGGCGGAGGGGGCAATCGCTGAAGAACTTGATCAAAGTACTTCCATACATGTCTATTGCTGATAAATCTCGAGGTTCTTGCTAGCCATGCGAGGGCGCAAAATCTTTTAAAAATTGCACTGTTTAACGAGCTGTATGCGATCAGGTATTATCTGGCTAAAATACGAGATTTGAACCGGCTTGCCGATACAACCTAACGACGGTTTCGGTTACATAAAATGCCGCATTTAAATTTTCCTTGATTACAAGGAGACTGGTTCCCAAGTATGTTGCTATGCATTTATGCTTTCTAATAAAGCTAAATTTCGCCTTTCGTCTTATAAACGCCTGACTTTATATCTATCTTGACCACCAAAACAAAATCACTAAAACGCATCACTAAAAGAGTACTATTTCCGGTTTCATTCAGTTCTATTTCGATACCATTCAAAGCGACGCGACACGACTTGGAGCACGCTGGAAGACTCAGAACGCAATAACGACCACGCTACATCCATGGACACATCTAGGATGGTTAGAATCTAGAACTAGAATCACGGTAACGGTAGAAGCAGAAATGCCTAATCGTGTTAGGCCACGTTAAACCTGCTTTTTTAACACCACCAGCTCGATCCTTTTCAAATTCGGATTGAAACGACGTGATGCGTGATATCCTTATAGATTTTAGTACTTTTAACAGAAACACAAGAATACCTCTTAGATTAATCGCATACGAAAAATATCTAACAACATAATTAAACCACAATTATTAAAAATCGTTTAGTTTGCTACAGTTTTAGCAGTCGCATACAGAAATATAAATGTAAACTAGCAAAAATATATCAGTTTTTAGATTTTAAACATGCCATGCAGTGAATAAACTTTAAATTTGATTAAAATATTTATATCGGATGTTTAGTTTTTACTGTCATAAATATTTTTTCGAATTATGTGTAAACTTTGTTTCATTATATTTAATTAGAATTTATTTTTACATTATTATACATTAAGAAATGAACAAAGTAATGTAACTTAATATTTCATATAACAGAAAAAAACGCGTCCAGTGTATAGATAAGGAAGACGAGAATGTTGTACGAACGTGGCTTTCGTAATTAAATTATCATATCTCGTAGATAAAACGATATTTTCACCCTGTATTTCGTATTACACCGAACCGATACTTCAATGCGACAATCTTTAAAATCCAACCAGCACAAACCTGGCAATAAACTACCGAACGTAGGTAATATTTCACGGTAAAGGCATCTTCCGATCGCTTCCTGCAATTCGCGTGACTTCTTCGCCATACCTCCGAGTTTTTTTCCTCCTATTTAATTTGATTGCTAAAATCATCGTCTGCCGTTTTTCTTGATGGCTTGATTGCCTAGATTGATGTCTAAACGATTTTTAGATTTTGTCGAAAGCGCTCTAGGTAATCGGTCGGAAAGAAAGTATCCTCCCATTAAAGTGACGGTACCACTTTAGATATTACTCTTGCCTGCTGTTCAATTTCTGCTTGTGGGAACGTAAATAAATTTAAATAGAGAGTTATTCACGTAACTTAGCGGTTATATGTTCATTATACAGAGTGATTTATATGGTTTATGACATACTAAGACAGATGAGAACTGACGAAATCCCAAAGAAAAAAAAATATATTAATGCTGTATTCAAATCAAAGGTGTCAAGAATGACTCATGGGTATAGCCCAATGTGATTATTTTAAAAAGCCTTTTTATTGCTTTAAATTATTAGGGATTATCTTGAAATTTATTAGATATTTCACAATATACACATTGTTGGTTGAAGTGCGATCCAGTGGCTCTGAGGATTTTCAACACGTTTCGCTATGATGTTCTTATATGAAAATAGTAGAAATGTTACGGAGATATTTTAGTGACGAGTTCCTGTCAAGAATAAAAATATTCGAATGGTTCAAAATGGTCAACGAAAGATAGACACAGGTCGACATTATTTTTGTAACATTGATGAGAATGCTCTTTTTGCGTTTCATTTAGGTAGTTATTAAAACACTTTTTCAAAGGAATGACTTAGCATGCCTCATTTCAAGTAGACCATTCTCCTTTATCTCATGGGATCATTGAACTTATTTTTATCTGACTTTGGAGTATAAAGGTAAGGAGTACTTTGGTACAAAGTATTGTTGTTTGTTCTATCTATAGGATAGTCGGGTAACAAAAGAACTTTACAGTAAGAGAGATTGGTCTCATAGAACTTCTTTTCAACGCAGTACTTCAAACATAAAATATGCCTCCCTTATTAACCCCAAAAAGGTGCTTGTTTCGTCTCACCATATTAAACTTAGACTAATAAAAAACTTTGTCAAAGCCATGGATAAAGAAGGTAATGGCTTCAAGTGCCTAAAAGAAATATTTCCTCAATTAAGTGATGCAAAGTTAAAAGAAGACATATTTATTGGACCTGAAATAAAGAAGCTTTTAGGTGATTTACCTTTTCAAGAAAAATTCAGTGTTTTGTAAGTGTAGTGAAAGGATTTCTGGGCAATAAGAAAGATGAAAATTATAAAAACCTCATAGATGAACCCTTGACAGATTATGAAGTACAAGGATGTCGAATGTATTTTTCGAAAACGAATGTATTTTTCCGGCAAATTTGGGTGCAGTAAGCGACAAACAAGGGCAGAGGTTTCATCAGGATATCAAGACGATGGAAGCAAGATACCAGGGACGCTGGAACCCATTTATGTTGGGCGACTACTGCTGGTTTTTAAAAAAGAGATGGTGCTACAGAACACAAAAGGAAAAAATGAAAGTTTTTGTCGCTGTATAACATCTCATGTAATATATTTTGAATTCCCATTATCTTCAGTAATGTTTTTGTATAGATTTAACACGTTTTACATATTTATATTAAAGAAATATTAGATTGTAAAAATTATGTCGTCTCCTCATTTTTTTCCCACCACCCCTGTAACAAAAAAAAAACTGTACGTATTACAGTAATTAGCTTATCATTTTCGGATTCAGGACTACAAAATACTTCATAAACATCTGTTTTCATCAGATACCTCAAAAAAGTTTAAATTTATTAACTTGTATAATGTATTGAAGTCGAAGATTGATGTGCAAGCATTTTCCAGCATCCTATGAACAATCATTTTGTTCATAGATTGATGGAAATATCGACAGATATTTGCATCAGATCCATCTTCATCCGACATGGATGGAATTTTAACCGAATGGAAATATTATTAAGGCAAATTCTTTTAAAATGGGTGTAATCCCAGCATATCTAATCTGGATACCAGAGAACCCAATATTTTTAAAACATAAATCAAAAAAAGCTATACGCAGTCTAAAAAATTATGAAGCTCTAGGTTTGGATGGTATCACCGTAGAAGTAATTAAAGCAGTGAGAAAAGTAGAAGTAGATATATTTCACATCTACCAAAAAGTATGAAACACCAAATTGTGGCCAGAGGATTAGTCGATCTATCGAATTGTCGATAGAGAGAAATGCAAAAATTACCGCCTTATCGCTCTCATTCCACGTACACATAAAATCCTCTTTCACTTACTATTTATCATGGCTGATTCCTCCAAAGCATGCTGGGTTCATTCCAGAAAAAGAACCGACTTCCGACTACCACTTGTCCTCATCAATGTCTCGCGCACCTTCCATGAAATACTTCGCAATTACAGAATTACGTCGAAAAATGGCTTGACAACTGGATCACTTCAAGAGATATAAGGTTTTTCTGGGAGGGTATTCACAAATTGCCAGGGAGAAGGGAAAAATGTGCACCTAATGATGGCGGATACTTTGAATACACCATTTTTCACCTTTATCACAAATTAAGCGTTTTGTTTTTATGAAAAAAATAAGAATTATGAACCATCACAACTGGAAAGAGTGCTTAATTTTTGATACAGTATATATAAAATAAATGAAAATAAAAAAGTTTTATATAACGATTAGCCCAAAAAGCATGTTTTTCAAATAAAAGTAACTTCTATTTTTTAAAATAAAAAAATAACACCAAAACAATTTATAATAAATGTAGTATGAATGTAGCAAGAGTTTATATCAGAGATATCATCCTTCTTGCTGTACACACATCGGGAGAAGCTCTTTAAAAGTTCGGCATCACATTTACCTACATTTTTTTCATTTCTTACAGATCTTGTTTACTTTACCTTTTGATGCAGAAGAGAGGCAGAACAAGCCAAAAATTGCCATTAGTGAATAAATTGTAACAGCATCAAAAGAAATTGCATTTATTACAGATTGTTTTGGTATTAATAAAACTTTTGTGGTATATTAAAAATTAACAACGATGCTCTTATTTGAAAAATAGGCGTTCTTTTTGCGTTTTTACTAACACTATGGTTGTTTTTAAGTACAGCGTGAATATTTGCAAAACAATATATAACATCTTAAGAAGCTACTGTGTTTTTCAACAACATATTTTCCCAAATATGGTGATAAATAATAAATATACGGGTTATTTGGTTTGTTTTGTCGTATTTAGCAATATATCGTAAACTCAAATAGAAAAGATAAGCCCTATTGTTGTTTGTTATTCTTAAGACATATTTCAGTGTCTCTGTAAAAATGTGGTTAACCACATAGTGCAAAACATGTTTGCTTCAACCAAAGCAAAAGTAATATTGTTATTTTGTGGAAATCTGTCGGGAATAATAGTAATTATTATTATGATTATATTTATTTGTAAAATATCGCAGTGGGTTTGATTGCTGGTATTTTAAGTGAAATAAAATACTATTATGATCAAAAAGTAAGGTGACTTCACTTTTAGTTTTTTTAGTTTTAAGTTGGTATGACTGTCCTTGATATCTTAGAAGCATCATATAATAATTTCGCTTAGAAACAATAGCGTCTTTTGTAATTGTTCAAAATTTTTGTCGGTGGTTTTTTAAAACGGATAAATTTATCGAGCAAAGAGTTTGCGTTAGATTTTGCCTTAAAAAAGAAATTTATTGTGTTGATGCACTACAAATTTAAGAAAGTGTTAAGCCGCGTACGCACTTGAGCAAGAACGCCAATGAGGTAAGTCTGATGAGTCAGATGAGGCTTTACGGGGCAGTTAGTGTGGACATGATACTAATTCGCCAAAAACAAGCTCATCAAAGACCTAGACATTTTTCCCGACACGAGACATTCAGTGCTGTCTCGGATTGTCTCACTCGTGTTCGTGCGCAAGTGAGTACGTGGCTATACGGCCATGAAGCTGTGTGAAAATTTTCTATGACGTATCAATTAAGAAAAACATTCAAAAAACGAGGAAAATTTATCGGTGCTCCACGTAATAATTGCTCATTTTATAACCTTTTGTGATTTATTCAGCTGCTTTCCGAACTTTCAGCTCGAGCCCGACTGATGGCAGGTTAGGGCTAGAAACCGGTCATGCTTTTTTTTGGGGAGTGGCTTAACGATTATAACGTGTGACATAAAAAAAAATGTTTCTTGTTTTTTGAATATTAAATTATCTTGCTCCAATGTTCAGCTAATGATAATGAATGCATATCTATAAGCTGTACAGATTCTCTAGTAATTGGCGAGGCAATGTTCATTGGAACTTGAGGAGCAGGGTTGGCGTAATCTTAAATAAGCGCTTGAACTTCACAGCGTTCACCCTATGAATACAGTTAAATCACTATCTGCATCACCATTTTAATTGCAATTAATACGATTTAACATATAACAATAGAAACAATTCATAATCTGATAATACCAAATCAGGTAAATAAGGCTGATATTGTAACATATATTATCTATGCTTTATTCTGTTAAACTTACAATAAACAATTCACATTTTTTTAATTTGACCTAAACACCATTTTAACATAAATCAGCTCTTGATTTATGTTAGACTATTCAAATCTTTATCACCATGATATGGTAACGAGAGGAATATTTTTTTTGAAAAATCAAATTTATTAATAATCAGATATCAACTTTTGGAATTGAATCAGGTGGTTTCAAATAAAACTATGGTCGTATTAGATTCAATATCATTGTATAATTCTTCGATTAAACCGTTTGATTTAAGAACTTAACTCAAGGAATTTTCAGTGAAACGCTAATTTAGTTTTGGTTGCAAGCCATATTAGCATCATCGAGAGGAAGACTACAAAAAAAGTGATTTGATCGTTATGTTTTGTTTGTCTTTATCAGTTTCAACTGCAGTTACTGTCTTCCAGAATGTTTTGCATTCTTGCATCATCTTTTTTGATGTTAACACTTAAGTCAAAGAAGTTTTCAGTAAAACACCAACTTAGTTTTGGTATACATCTCGCTAATCATATAATTGGAAGAGAGACTGAAAAACTGATTTTATGTTTGATCGTTGTGTTTAGTTTGTCCTTATTAGCTGCAACTGCTATTCCGGTCTTCCAGAATGTGGAGCATTCTTGCATCATGCCGAAAGTATGATTGGGTTTTAGATTAAATTATATAATCAGACTACACGTATTTATATATGTAGTGTGTATGCCATGTAATGTAAATATTGTACTTTCAAATGTTAACCGGTTTAGAACATTTACATATTTGAACTTCCGTTAAAATCACTTGGCTATTTCCTAAAAGTGGCAGAAACTGTAAAAAAAAATATTAAGAAAAAATAATTAAATGTATATTTGAATTTGTCGTAAAAAGGAATAATTTTTATAAAGTCCGTACAAACAGTGTAGCAATATGTGAATGATCACTAGAGAACGAACT
Organism: Cosmopolites sordidus; assembly: GCA_031761425.1. NCBI lineage: Eukaryota > Metazoa > Arthropoda > Insecta > Coleoptera > Curculionidae > Cosmopolites > Cosmopolites sordidus. The sequence goes on along the minus strand of JARFXV010000464.1, from coordinate 816,250 downwards.
TCTGTCCAAGCTATCAATGTGTTTAGTCAATACCGTTGATATATTCTATTAAACAACATTTTGTTCACTAATTTATAATTATACAAGTGTCGAATGTATAAATGTAATAAAAAATAATTCAAATTAATTAATAAACATTTTGGCTATATAGATATTTTCATAAATTAAAAGGATATGCTCCCGCCATTGCATGAAACGATTTATAATGATTACTATACATTTTGCAAATTTCTAAATGAAGAATTATTAGAAAACTCGATAACAAGTTAATTAGAAATAACGTAGCTCTGCAATTATTGAAAAGAAAGAAAAAAAAATCGAATGCCGCAAGTAAACTAAACACATCATCCATCAATCACACCGTACGCAGGCTCACATGCATTTTCTATTGCTTGTTCGGCCAATGATGTTTACGGTAATTTGTCTATTTTTTTTTCGTGCGCACTGTGATTAACTTCACGTTTATGATCGAACCTACATTCGACCTCTCGTATTTATCACAACATTGTTTTTGATTAATTATAATTGTTCATCGTACTGGCTGGTAAAAAAAAGCCATCCGTTAAAAAGGCGATGATAAAGTTATTGAGTGATTGGGTAATAACAAGGTACGATGTATAATGAAATTGCTTTAATTTGAAATTGATAAAGTACTGTGCGAACTATTGGAGGTACGAGAATAGAATGAAATATTAAGTATTTATTCGATGGAGGGCGGTGCGGTCTCAAAGGTGATTTAATTTCTAAAAAGAAGCTTCCTTCTTAGTTACGCTTCGTGAATTTCAAGCCGATAAGGCGAAATTGATATACTGATTAAAACCCCTTTTTGCGTGGAAAAATTATCCCACAAATCAAAAGAAAGTTGAAATATTATTATGAAAACTCTTTTTTCACATTCAAGAGTTTCAATATGGGCGGACGACTGACGCGGTGCACTCAGGACACCCCGTTGAAACAGAATCAGGTCACCGCTCCATATCGGTGTATCGATATGCATAAGCATAATTTGCATAGGTTTTGCAATTATTCGGGATTTTTGATGAAACTAGGATTCATCAACAGACGACAGAAATGAAAAAATAGAAAAAAAAACAGTGGTTTTTAGCCAGTAAACCTGCCCCAAAGAAAACGAAGGCGCTTTCATCGGTCGGAAAGGTGCCCACTCTTTTCTGGAATTCGTCAGGAAGTTTCTTCATCAAATATTCGGAAAACGGATGACGAATCACAGGAAAGTATTATGGGTCAAATTTCACACGAGTTCCATCCATCCTATTTTCGGACTTGGCCCCTTCAAATTCTTGCTCTGTCCAAACATGACGAAATAATTGATTGGAAAGAAATTGACATCAAGTGTTGAAACAGAGGTCATTGCGGAAACACTGGACTATTTTACAGAGTTTGATAAATCGTACTTTTTGAAAGCCAAAGTAAAATTGGAAAATCATTGTATTGGAGGTGTTTTGAACTAAAAAGAAACTACGTTAAAAAATAAATCGATTTTCGACCAAAAAACAATAATTCTATAAAACTATACTCAAAGTATCCACTGAAACCTCGTATGTAAATAGCGTAGCTATTTCTTGAAAGATCTTCACACATTATTTGACACATTTTGTTAATAACATTGACCGTAGTCGAAGTTTTTTGATGATCATTTTTAGAATCATTTTTAGGATCATTTTGAAATGACTGTAGACCGCATTGGAATTGACTAAAATCGACTTAAATTATGCATGAAAGAGTCAACTGTTAAGATATACTGATTAACGTTTAACATGCTAGTAACATTAACATATTAATTAACATAAATATTAACATTAAGATAACTGTTAACATATAAAGAGTGATTTTTTTAGTGTGTCCGAACTTTCGATAGGATCGCTGTCAAATCATCATGGCACATCAAATATCTGGCAAATCATCATAGAACGTTTAACATCAGACGAAGAAAAGCAAATTGTCCAAATTTATTATCAAAATCAGTGTTCTGTGCGCCAAACTTTAAAATATAGTCTTTTATGGGGCATATAATCGCCCAACCGAGCGATGTATTCGCAGAATTATCGACAAATTCCGAATACATTTCGCGCTGCTCAAAACGTCAAGAAACTGTGCGTTCCGAAGAAATTATCGCCGATGTTGTTGGCAGGATTGATGAAGACTCAAATTTATCAATTTGTTTATGGTGATCCTTACAGAGCCATGATCAATTATTATTTAATTCCGAATTTGAATAATATTGATCTGGAGAAGATGTGGTTCAGCAGGACGCACTACATATCATACAGCCAACGCAACAATCGATTTATTTAAGAGAACAAATCGGTGATAACATTATTTTGATGAACGGATCTGTTAATTGACCACCAAGATCAAGTGATTTAACGCCTTTAGATTATTTTTTGTGGGGTTGTGATAAATCTTTGGCCTATGCCTATAAATCAGTAACTATTGACGCTTTGGAAGCCAACATAACTCGGACAATTGCGGACATAAGACCCGAATTGCTTGAAAAAGCTTTATTAGAAGTAGCCATGAGAGACATTTGTCAGAAATTGTTTTCAAACATTAATGCCATTGAATGTTATTTCACATAAAATAAATAGTTTCAAGGCATCTAAGTGGTTGTTGTTTTATTATTTGTATGTTAGTTATCTATTATTAGTATTTATTAGAATTTAAAGTTCGGGCGCACTAAAAAAATCATCCTGTACTTGCAAAGTGGTTTAGCAAAGTTTTGAGAAATATTTCTTTTTGGTTTCGTTTCTTTGACGAATTGAACGCGGATCGCGATATTTGAAATATTTATGAATAAATTATTCGCTTATGACAGAAACTTATATTTTAAATGTTATAATGTGATCAATAATATTGCATTCTGCCTGTCGTAATTAGATGGAACAACTGTTATCATTTCTAAAACAAAAGTTCAGTTTCTTTGTGAAGACGTATCTATATTGGGAGCTATAATTTATTGTATTTACAATAATTTGGCAAAACAAAATCTCAAACTTATTTGTTTTTTTATTATACCATCACATATTAATTTTACCATCACATCTCATTTTATATTTCAATTGTGATTATGTGGCAATACTTTTACAGGAATTTAGAATTATGTTTGTAACGCAAGCTACATAGGTGTGAATACACAATAACAAAGGCCTAATTAAATAATTATTTCGTTAGTCACTTTGTGCGTAAAACGATGGCAATAGAATGCCTTAAGTAGGTATTGGTATGCTCTGTTACTTTTCATGGTAAAAGTTGAATAACTTGAAAAAATACCATAAATATTAGGACATGCACATTTCACAATTGTTATTATTTTCGTAATGAATTGAACTATTGGAAAATATGTCTCGGATTTTAATAGTAATTTAAAATTAACTTTAATTTCTAGTTACAATTGATGCAAGGTGTTTGTACTACTAAAACATGTTTATCTCTTCAGATTACACCAATGATGAAGTTCAAGTACACTTTTCTTTAAGTATCAAAGAAGTACAATTTCTAAATAAGTACATATATAAATATGACTTGAAATCTGTTAACATATGATACAGAGATTATTTTCTTCCATGCACATATGTTAACTGCGTAAATTTATCAATTTTATTATAATAATGGTAACTTTTTAGTGGTGCTAGAATTTTGAAACGTTAAAGAGGTAACAATGTTTGAAATGTAAATGTTGCTCATAGGCTTCTGTGTTCAGTACATGGTGTAAATTTACCATAGAAAGATACCCGATTCAATATCCTTATTTTTTGAAAGACGATGATAGAAAGCGTGTTACTTTTAATTGTGAACGCTATAGGAATATGTTAACAGTATATCTTTGGACTGAGCTGATAAATGTGGACATAAACAATGTTGTCTTTTAACAAGACTAATTGCACATCTCGCCAGACAATCGATTTATTGAAAGAAAAGTTTCCTGCATGCGTTATTTCGCGAAATACTAATAATAATATTCTTTATTTAATAATACTAATAATATTCTTACTTGGCTATTACATACAATCTCTAATTAATTTTATTTCTACATGTAGTAAATATATTTGTACATAATATAAACATACCCAAATATGATCTATTCCCAAATTTAATATATTTTATCCAAAATCAAACAAACCAAACCTATTTTGCCAAATAATATTTACGGATTCCATCTATAAACATTCCTCATTCATTTTTATACTTTTTAGCTCCACTGATATACCATTGAATAGCGAAATACCCTGCCCAAAAAGCGATTTCTGCATATAAGTGCTACGCTTAAAATGTATATGGAGATCTTCCTTTGAGCGATTGTTACATTGATGTTTTTCGGATCGCGCCATTAAGTACCTTCCAAGATATGGATGCATTAAGTTATTTTTAATTTTAAAAATCCTAACAATACTGGCCAGCTCAATACTCTGCCATACAGAGCACCAGATCAAAGATCTATCTGGTGGATTATATCAACATCTAATCCACCAGTGTATTCCTATCACAATGCAACATGCACTGCCGCACTGCCTTACTTTGTAAATTTTGCAATCTATTTATTTCATTTTTATTACAACAACAAAGAGGTAGAATAATTAAAATAGGTATAAATTATGATATTATATATTAACAATTTTGATTATGTATTAAGTTTAGTTAAGTTATGCGATATTCTACGAAATAATCCTATTTTTAACTTATTCTTTTTACTCATGTAATTTATATAAGTACAAAACTTCAACTGAGAATCAAGAATTACCCCTATATATTTAATTTGATCGACGATTTCACTGTTATTTTTCATGATGTATAATAAAATAATGTTTATTAATAAACGACTTGCAAATATCCCTCTTTCCGAGAATCGCATTTTGTTTTCTCAGAATTTATTTTTATTTACGCATAGCCAATTATTTAATACCTAAATTAATATATTTCACCCTTTTGCTCATAGTTCTGTCCCGTTATTGACAGGAGCGTATTGTCTGCAAACAAATTTAAGTTAGTTTTTTAAAAAATCTATACAGGTCATTGCTGTATATAAGAAACAAAATGGGCCCCAATAGGTCCCTTGTGGGATACCAATATCATTTTCCAAAATTCCCGATATAGGACCATCTAGTTTTGTTCGATGAAAGCGGTCACTCAAAAAAATGTTCGAGCCATTTTATAACACAAGATGTCACCTCGTTGCACTACAGCTTTATAATCACATGTTCTCTGCTTATAGTCTCAAATGCACCTATTAAGCCACCAAAAACACCATCAACAACATTATCGTCACTAATATCTTGGCGCCATTTTGCACAAACATGTTGCAGTACAAACTTGCATGAATGTTTATCACGAAATCCTGATTGTCCCACATAAATGTAATTTTGCTTTTCAAAGTATGCACGCAACTGTCTACACCCCACTATTTCCAATATTTTGTCAATAATCGGCAATTGATTGATTGGTGTAGCATTCCTTGGGACTCGACCACTGGAGAGCGATGTATTGATTAAATGAAGTAATGGATAAACATACATATATCATCAGCTGTGGATTTATTTTTTAAATTCATTACAATATCTCTCAATTGAGATAATGTTAACAAATCAAATTGATCCAAACTTTCTTCACCTGAATGGATGTCAACGGTACTCTCAAATGTTTGAATCCGATCTGGTAATGTCAGCTGTCCATCAAGATCATACGATCTTACGCCCTTGGATTATGTTTGTGGGGTTATGTTAATGTCATTATTTGTTCTTTAAGATAAATTAATTGCCGGATTATCACTTGTCGTTATCATTGTGCCTGGTTTTAAATTTCTGGCACTCTTACTGGACAACCCTTTTTCCTTAGATTTTTTAGACGTTGTAGTATTATTTTTCCTATTATATTTTTGAATTAATTTTAATTTCTTTACAAGAAACTTATTTCAGATTTCATTGATACTTTAACTTACCAGGTGGTTTAGTATGAATTTTAACTGCTGGTGCTGGATTTTTGAGGCGTTGTGGTGGATGTTTGGGCACTTGGACGACCAGGGGTGTCTTGACGCTTAAGTCAACCGGTTCCATTTGAACTGGTGGACCTTCTGCCTATAAATCAATATTCAGATTTGAAATATAAACATTTCATGAAAATTATATGACATTATTTTATTATATGAATTTTAAAATTTATACGAATATTAAAAATTATATGAACGTTAACGTAATCATATAATAACAACATGAAGATCTTGTGTAAGTATAGGGTTATCAAAGTATAGCCATGTATTTTTAATTTATAATAAAAAAAAATATTAACATGATATTTTCTTAATTTTAAATATTGGCTCATGCCACTTTTATTTAAGAAATTATTTCATTTAAATGACCGCCCCTGTACAGCTTCTCTTGAAATGTAAATTTTTATGAAGAATATTCCATGTAGTGTCATAAGAAAACCCAAGTTCTTGAGAACGACGTATAATTGATTGTTCTGGATTGTCATTCACATTTTGTTCACAGCATCGATGTTTTCAGCAATACGTTTAAGTTTTTGATGTAAGGCACGAAACGTAGCCCAAATAGATTCATTATTTTTGTAATAAATTTGAACAGTTTGTATGTGCTGTATGTACATCTTTTTATGACGATTTGCCAAATAATATTATACACAAATGTCAATTTTGACGGCAATAACAAAAACAATAGTTGTTATAAGGTTTTCCAAAAATCTATAGTACCAGTCTGATAATCCTTTAGTATATCCTATGGCTTTCTTATATTAATAATGAAAAAATGTAGCAAATATTTAGTGAACCTCAAATCGATCTATAATATGTTTCCCAGAGGATACAAAAATCACTATTTTACCTCGGAGAAGTAAAGATAGGAGATGGGTGAGAAAAGAGTCATGTAAGTTACCCCAAATAGATTCAGAAGGAAAACTATCAAGGGTAATGATATTGGTGTGGTAGAATTAAGAAGCAGTGCTCTTTTTGCGAAACTATCTGGTCAAAAGCATTAACATTTTTAATGGAAAGTGATACATCATACATCTTTATCGCACAAACATAGTTTCTAATTTACTATGTAATTCGCTAGGATAATGATGTAATGGATGTAATAAGCTAGGATAGACTTTTTGATATTAAAAAAAACTATGAAAGCATATACACATACATTAATATCTTCAAACTAGCAAATTCTGTGGTATCAAAACGTAACCGTGAATTATTGTTTGTTTAGTTGATTTCGAGTTAGCAATGTGAATGTCAGTTATTGTAAAAGTAAAGATACAGTCGTGAATGTAGAAAATGATAATACATAATTCAAGTTAAACGTAAAATGTCTTACTGAGTAATTTGTCCTAAATCAGAGAGGTGTTTTGAAGCATTTTGCATGCAATGTACAAAAGAAGAAAATTAGATGCCACATAAAATATGTAATATACCACAAACAACATCGACAGTATCTGTTATTACATATAAAATATGTATTAAATAATATAATACTGTTGCTTCATAACTTATATAAAGCTTAGGACAGATTATTAATTCGGTAGCATTTTAATACTATCCTCGTCGGTAAGGGGTAATCAAGGGGTGCCAGATCCGGTAAAAATGATAGATAATCTAAAACATGCAAATCAAGACTTAACAGTATCCTCTGAATGGCTGAGGAGATATGGGGTTTGGCAGTGTTGTAGTGAAATACGTTTTTCTTCTGATTTGCCAATACTTGATGTTTTGACCGTATTCTTTGATCCTCAGAACTCAGTCGTTCTGCCCAATTGTAAAACATTAAATCTATTTTTGTTAAGATAATTATTTTTGTTTTGAATAAGAATTTAAGGCAAATGCAGTGCAGTAACATTCTTTGAAGATTTCAACTGGAATTTCAGATAAAATTTCAGCTTGGAAGTGACAAATATTCAAAGGAAATTCTACTGAAGTATTGTCATTTTTATTACTAAAGTATACAATTCTTCTTGATGGCTTTAGTAACCATTTTTTCTCCTGTTAAAGCTAATAATAATGTAGGTTGTTCTTCAGTCATGTTCATCTTTACGAGTTATATTAATTAAATAAGTGAAATAAATGTCTGATAAGCACTCGAGGGACTATATTAATAGCGTTAAAAGTTGTTTTATTATAAAATTATGGCAAAATTAAGTATTATTCGCTAATCAATTTAATTAACTTAACCAATTAGTCTTTCTTATTAAATTACATCGTATAAAAATTGTTTTATGTCTATTTTACGAACTGGTCGTCGTAATTATCGTTTTTTTTCTTGGACTTTTTGGCTTTTATTTAAATTTTTATGGTGTTTCTTGGGTATTTTGAAATAAAATGTACGATTTTGGTATTTCTTCGAAAGTCGATTAAGTTGTTTTCAATCAGATATTTTACATAAAATGGGAGTTGCAATATAAAAATCTGTAGAGATATGTAATTATGATAATGAACGAAGTATACATAATATCAGTGATTGTGTGGTTCTATACTTTTAACTAAAAAAATTGTGTAATTTTAGTCAGCTTTGATTGTGTGAAGTTTGATAATTTTGATGATTGTAATGTATTGCCATTAAATAACATAAATACATAAATACATAAATATGTGCATGTATCTTCTGAGTAGTTTATTCTGAAACCTTTGGATGATGTGTTTGACATGTCAGCTGAACCTCTCAGCTGAATTCCATATATCACGATAGGTTCTAAAAAATATTTATAAAGCTAGAGATTCATTTCCCAAAAATGGTATTTTTGGACCCAGGACAACCATCAAGATCGACCGCAATACCGAATCGCTTTGTAAAGAAGACAATGGTGTGCATTTGGTGAGATCAGAACGGTACCGTGTGCCATGAGCTTCTGAAACCAGTTAAAACTGTTAATACCATTCGCTGCCGTTAACAAATGCTCAATTTGAACCATGCATTGATCGAAATGCTACCAAAATGGGCTATAAGAATCGGAAGAGTGATTTTGCAGGACACGAGAACGCCCCATTATACACAGCGAAAGCGGTTAGAAACACCATTTCTACACTGGGCTGGGAACTCTTGCCCCACCCGTAGTACTCACCAGGCTTCACCATTCCGACTACCACTTGTTTTCATCGATGTCTCACGCACTTCCCATGAAATACTTCAACAATTAGGCAGATATTGAAATATGGGTTAATGGCTGCACCACCTCGAAAGGTCTTTCTGGGAGTGCATCTACAAATTTCCAGAGAGATGGGAAAATATTCAGCTAGCTTTTTTTACTTAGGTGAGCACTTTTGGAATTTATTTATTAAAAAAAAATATATAAACTTGATCTTCGAAGTAATGCCTCTCACGTTGAGGCAAATGTCGAATCCCTGATTGAAAAATACTTGGTGGTTTTGATGTGAAAGTCGATGAGACTTTTTTCGACTTCTTCAATATATATATGAAGTGGCTATCAACTAGGTGATATTGCAGGGATCGGAGGAAATGAAAATTCCAAGGGGCCAAGTCCGGAGAATATGTGGGGTATGATAAAATATTTCAGCCTATTTCGGTAATCGTTTCCAAAGGAATTTTTAATGTATTATTCCATTCCACCCTTACCAGTACTTTCATTTCATTTAAAGCGTAACTAACAGGAACTAGTTGCTAACCGTCTGACCAAATTGGAATAACTCATAAACATATAAAGGGTCTTTCAAATTGAGCGGTTTCTTAATTTTTGAATAAAATACAGATGACGTTGTAAATTTGCTTAGGTCTAGTCTCATTTCAGAAGTGTAATGTATGACATTACACGTCGTACCTCAGTCGTACACAATATAATAACGCGTTAAAATTGTTGAATTATTTTATGAAAACACCCATTTTCAGTGAAAAATGTTTTTAGAAAATTACGTATTACGGCGTATTTTACGAAAAGATCTAGCTCTGAACGTTCAAATAGCACAGGAACTAAAGCCACTGGATCATTCAAAATGTCGTACATTTGTCAATTGGATCAAATAACAAACATAATTTTTCTCAAAAAATCATCTTTTTTTTAAGATTGCCTCATTTAGGGGGGGGGGGGGGGGGGTTCATGAGAAACCTTTACATTCTAAACTAGCCACTGTTTTGTATGGATATGGTCAGGAGGTGTAATTGGGCCGGATTTATTTAATCTGTAGTAATCTTTAAGATGTAACTGTGAATGTTGTTCGATATCGTGAGATGATAACTGGACTTTCGTCGACTGAATTGAATAATATTGATTTGGGGGATATGTAGTTCCAACATGATAACGCTACATCTCACTCTTCTAATGAAACAATTTTTATTTTGACAGAAAAATTTCCTGGACGAGTTATTGCAAAAATGGTGACATTAATTGGCCACCAAGATCATGTGATTTGATACCATTGGACTATTCTCTCTGGGGTTACGTGAAAAGCCAGGTCTATAAAAACAATCCACAATCGATTCCTGAACTAAAGGATGAAAATATTGGAGTCATTGGTGGGATAAAGCTACGGTTAGGCTCAAATGTCATCCAAAATTTTGACAAAAGAGTAGACCTCTGTGGAGCTGCAAGAGATGATCATTTGGTAGATATTATCTTTCGTGATTAAATTTTATACACTATGTTTCAATTGTCAATAAAAAGTTTTTTGAAATCAACTCAAGTGTTTTATTCAAGAATTATAAAAACCGCTCAATTTGAAAGACTCTATATAGCAAGATGTTCTTGGCGTAAATATTTGTAATATACTGGTTGATGTCTCATCGGGATTGGCCCGCGGTTTTCGCTTCTTCGGATTATCGTAAAGGATTCACTTTTCATCACAGATCACAATCTTTACAGGAAGTTATTTTTCTTGACTGTAGAGAGCAATGACACGACAACATCAAAACTTCTAATTTTACTTTCAGCTGTGAGTGCATAGTTGTCCAAACGACTCTCCCTTTGAATTTTGCCTAACTTGTGTAAACGTTTACAAATAGCTTGCGATATCAGTCTGAGTTCCTGTCAGAGCTCTATCAATGTACGTTAAGAATTTTCTTCCAGCAGTGCTTCCTATTCTTCATTTTCCAGTTTTTTAGCTGCATCCGCTGTTATGCATCACTTAGGTCTACATTTCCAGTTCGGAATTGCTGGAACCACTTCTTACAAATATTGTATGAAATAGCATTATCCCACAAAGCCGTACATAGTTTGCTAGTATTTTTTTCAGTGGAAAGACGAAAAGAAGACAGTACCTCAAATGTTGGTATTCAAATGACATTGCGCCTACAACTGATTTTTCAGGGTATATTCACAATAGAATGAAATATGACGCTTTAAGGAGTTACGAGCGAATCTTATGGAAGATAACGAGTTTCCAAGACATGAATTTCGGTAATTGTGACAAAGGTTATGAAATTGAACCATGCTCAATATTTCGAAATTATTCACCTCTAGTTTTTTTTTAGTAAAATGATATTTTCAAACTGTTCTTATATACTCTTATGTTAGAATGATTTCCGCCAAGGATTTTTCTATGCTTTCACTACTAATTTTTCAAGTTTATAAAATAAAAAATATCACATGATAAAGTTTAATATAATTAGTTAAATTGAAGTCAAACCTTTTTTTCAACTTTCGATCATTAATAAACAATCACTCGACCAAAGGTCTGTCAATGTCGTGCACCAGCTGAGAAAAAAAAGAGATAGAGTTATAGATATATTTATATATGTTAAAAAGAGAGATTATTAAGTATGTCGAAGTTAAAAAAGTTCTTTTCCTTCCAGAATTTACCGTTGTATCTAGAATGCATATTATTTTAATATAAATTTTGTATTTTGTAGCGTCAAAATTCTCATACATATATACAATATACACTGATGATTTGTGACATATTAATAGTTATAATGCTGATTTATGATTTATTAATAATTATAACTTTAATGATTTATTAATAATTATAAAGTTTATTTTAGTATTATAAATAAAAATTGTAAATTTCTGTAACTATTGTAAGTTTTAGGAAAAAAAATCATTATTATTTTGTGGTTCTACCAAAAAATGACAAAATATTGAATAAGATACTTGCTATAAAATATAACAAATTATGTATAATGGTTTGTACTATATCATAAAATACTCATAGTAATATAATTCCCCCGTAATAAACCGAATATTGAAGGTTTTACTTCAGTTTTAACATTTATGGATATGTCTTATTTCAGTTCACTATTATTATCCCTTCAATTACCAAATATGTCGGCAAAACATGTTTGTTAATTAATCTAACGTCCGTATTTCACCTTGTTTTAACAATTTTTTGTCGCCAAATATTACTATATATTTTCCTAAAGTTGACCTTAATAATGTACATATATCAACAAAACAATGGTCCATTTCATTCCGAGAACAAAAATATCATCCCCACCATCAGAAACCAGACTCCCGTCATCTAATTACCGTCTAATATAATATAAACTGATTCATTAATGTTAATATGCTCCTTCTAGTCTTTAATCGGCAAGGTTTTACTTCTAATTAACGCTCTAATGGGCTTCACAAAAACTCCGACAAGAATATGCCGTAATGTACCTCGATCCTTTAATGGTATGATGGCATTTTGTCGATATTATTCGTGAAGAGCCGATTTTTCGATTAATAGAAAGGTATCAATTTTGTTTTTTGTAATTACGGGTTACCTTTTACTAATAAAAAGAAGCATAGGTTGTTTAAAAAAAAATGAACTTGTAGAATGTTACAAAAATGTTTTACACATATACTGGTTTATATTGAAAGAAAGATAGTGACATGGGCAAGCCAGACTTCTGCTTTTGAATACTACTATGATCTAAAAGTAAGGTGACTTTTTTTGGAAACAAGGTATTTATTTATTCCTCCAAACTAATTTTGTCTCCTTCATAGTAATCCCTTTTCACTGAAATACACTTATTTCAACGCTTTTTCCAGTCTTCCTTCAAAGCGGCTAATAAACTTTCTTGAATGGCTTCCATTCAAGATGCCATAAAACGGCATCCACGAAGGGGTGTTTCAATCGAACGAACAGGAACAAATCACACGGTGCCGTGTGTGGTGAATATCTAACGTTCGCCTCTACTCGTGGAACGTTATTTTGTTTGATTATTAATAATTATAGTAATTATTGTGGTGTGTGATGGTGCGTACCATGGTGCAAAAACCATAAATTATTTTGTTATAAATCTGGATGTTTTTTGCAATAGATTCTAATACTTAATCGGCGATTAATCAGTACAAGGTCTTTGATTTTGGTAATTAAATTGTTAATTAAATATTTTTTTCATTGCTTGAGGTGGAAAGTCTCTATAAACAAGGTAGATCGTCAAGTGCTTATTACTAAAGTCCTTATAAGGACTTAGTTTCGCACATTTTCTATTACTTGGGTTCGAATTGAGACTTGGGAGTTATTTTTGTACATTACTTTTCTTTTTGAGAGATTCATCGGAAGTTCTCTTTAGCCGATTGTTCTAGTTTCGTTAACATTCGTGGACATGGGCTCGTACTTCTACTATATATATATATATATATATATATATATATATATATATATATATATATATATATATATATATATATATATATATATATATATATATATATATATATAGAAAATAAGGATGTAAGAAAATCCGAGTACGTAGAAGTTGCTCAAGAAATTAAAAAACTCAAAAATAAAAGAGCTGCGGGATGTGATGAAAGGTGCGCAGAACTAATTAAACATGGTGGAAAAAAACTACAATAAAAAATCTAGCAACTTATTTTACGGATATTGCGCGAAGAACAAATACCTGATGAATTCATAGCTTATATAATACCGATACCAAAAAAGGGTGAATTGACATAATGCAAAAAGTATAGATAGTTACAAACATAATAACACAACGACTGGAAAAATACACAGGAAAACGAATGGGAAACTGTCAATGCGGTTTCAGAAATGGAAAATGGACAGTAGATGCCATATACATACTAAAACATATCACGGAGATAACACGATAACATATAGTTTTAGTAGATTTTAAGCAGGCTTTCGATAAAAATAAAACGAATCTGAAACAAAGGTATGCACGGAACAAGGAATGACAAATAAAATAAAAATCAAAAAAGTTAGACAGGGAGATGCGTTATCGGCACTATTATTCATAATAGTATTGGATAGTATAATACAGAAACTTGAAAATATAGGAACACTAAATAAATATCTAGTACAGATTATACAAATGTTTTAATAATTTTTAGAGAGTTTTAGAGAGAACTAAAGTGCGTAATAGAAATAATTGGCCAGATAGGTTGACCAGTTGGAACCATGTTTCAGCTCCAAATTCCAAACTTAGTTCGAAGCTGTCTACCAAGAGAGCAAATACTTAAAAATGCCAGATGAGATTTTGGCGAATTCTCGTCAAGTTTTAAATTCCTTAAACGAACGGATTGGCACCCGGAAGAAAAATTCTAACACACACACACACACACACACACACACACATATATATATATATATATATATATATATATATATATATATATATATATATATATATATATATATAGCGTAACGGAACCGTGGAGGGAAAATATTACAGAAAGCTTTCACCCTTTCTCCACGTGGTGCCACCGATCGCCTTCGCCGAACTTTCAACCATCCGACGTCACGTTTCTCTCGGGACCGGTTTCTAGCCTTTCAGCCGTCATCAGCCGAGCTCTAGACGAACGCAAGGAAAGCAGTTCGGAGAGGCAATCGGGGCCAGACCCAACTGGCCATTTTAATGACGGGTCGTGATCGCACACAACTCACGCCATCATACGGCGAATGCTCGTAGCAGTCAGGATCGCTCGTAACATTCTGCCTGGAACCTCGGGTATAGTACCAGGTATACCCACAAAGTAGCGTAACGGAACCGTGGAGGGAAAATATTACAGAAATCTTTCACCCTTTCTCCACGTAGTGCCACCGATCGCCTTCGCCGAACTGTCAACCATGCGACGTCATGTGTCTCTCGGGACCGGTTTCTAGCCTTTCAGCCGTCATCAGCCGAGCTATAGACGAACGCAAGGAAAGCAGTTCGGAGAGGCAATTGGGGCCAGACCAGATCAACTGGCCACGTGGAGAAAGGGTGAAAGATTTCTGTAATATTTTCCCTCCACGGTTCCGTTACGCTACCTTGTGGGCATACCTGGTACTATACCCGAGGTTCCAGGCAGAATGTTACGAGCGGTCCTGACTGCTACGAGCATTCGCCGTATGATGGCGTGAGTTGTGTGCGATCACAACCGGTCATTAAAATGGCCAGTTGGCCATCGGTGGCACCACGTGGAGAAAGGGTGAAAGATTTCTGTATATATATATATATATATATATATATATATATATATATATATATATATATATATATATATATATATATATAATAGAGAATACAGTCGATTAGTTTTTCATCTATTAAGATATTTCATTGCACATTTAATTTTTTGTTTGCAATATATCTTTATTTATGGAATAACATTTATTATTCGTAAGTTAAAATACTAATCGTTTACAGAGAACAATAAATTTCACTAGACCTTCATTTGCACCAGTTTGTACGACCCTGTACTATTGTTTAGTTTGTTTTTTTACACATAGCTTTTTACTCAACAGCGAATGATCTAAATTCACCGAACAATCCCACACATTAGATCAACAAAAACAGTTAATTACTATTATTCTGTTCGTAATTAACACAATGTTCTTTGTCAATCATGCTTAAATGGAAAACAGTAAATTCCATTTAAACATCATTTAATGCATATGTTGAATTAAAATCATAATATTAACCATTATTTGACATTTCAAATTTTCAGCATAACTTTTTTTTCGGATTTTCTGTTATTTTCCCAGTTTATAATTAAATTATACGTAGTGCGTTTTTTGACTAGTATTATAAACATTAGTGAAACATCTGGAACGTATGAAACAATTTTATATTTCGATGACTTTCGAAAATATTTGTTTTTGTTTTGTTTCCATTTATTCATAGCTGCGGTTCAGTATTGGTTGTGAGAAAAATGAGTCCTAAAAACATATTCTTTCAGTTTAGAGAATAAATAATAATTCCTAGGGGATCATTTACTGCAACAATTTGTTTGAATTATCTGGTGGACCACAGATGGTTCGAATGCGTGCTGTGCGGCGGCAATATTTGTATGTGACCTTGTGTGTCAGAGCGTCTACGTTGTCGCGCACGCACTCCATATACAATATATATATATAGCCCGCACAACGCAAATTTTTATTGATGAGGACCCAGATTTAGTTTTCTCAAATGCCGACCAACTGATGAGTGAACCGTCCGAAAATATCTCTTAAAAGAAATCAGCTCTTGGTTACTAGAACTATAGGGAGGTCCTTTGTTGGATTTTACAATTTTTCTTATTGAAATATACAATACACTAGCCTGATTTATCTTCGGAAGGCCCATCCAAGTGTTAATCTCAACATTGCCTATCAACTTCCGAGGTGCATACGAGGGTTGCTATTGAATTTTTAATTGAAAGGTCGTTATCGTTAGGACAAGGCCAAAACAGTATAACTCCAATACTCTTATCCTTCCGACAGAGGTACGTAGGTTTGCTGGCCAAGTCATGTTTAGGCTTATTTTTTTGACATTCTTGTAGAGGGTTTTACGACCTGGCAACAGAGAATCCGGTCAACAGAGATCAGGTCATTGAAAGATCACCTATTTCAGAGTCCGACCATTGCCGGAACCTTACTCTTTTTGGGGCCACATGGCACAGTAACCGCTCAGTCAGGTTCGAGACTATTTCGGGACCCCCGCATAGGGATACCGGATTGCCCGTAGTCGTACTCAGGGTTTTTAGACACCCAGTACGGGATAGGCAAGAAGAGGAACAATCAGGAAATAAGGCTAGACACACATATTTTTATTATATTCTTATATACAGATAAAGATCTCAATTACCATTTTTTTAAATTATCTATTTGCCGTTTGACCATATTTGATTACCCTTGAATTATATATCTCTTTTTACTATTGTCTGAGAGTTAATAACCTCCAATTTATAAGTACAGGGACATAGAAACCAGCTGGTGTAGTTTAGAGCGATTTGTCTAATTTTTTATTTTTCACAGTAAGGTTTGCGAACCATCTTTCCTAAACCTTCCTGTGCCTTTTATTTAATAGTTTTATTTTTTCCACCTTTTAATGTACTTTGTGTCGTTTTGTTTTTGAGTGTGCTTATGTAAATTAAATGTATAAAATCCAGTAAACAGTTTTATTTAAGACAGAGCCCTTTCCGGTTCCAGGGTCTTTTCTAAATATCAGATATATTAACGAACCGGGTGGCGCCCCTGTTATTGTGCAGCTTCCCGGTGCTTCCAGCGAACAGCTGTCGTCGCTGTGATCTGTATTTTCTTATTTTGATTCGTAATAATAAATAAAAACAAATATTCATTATTGAAAATGGTTTTATTGTTTTTCAAAATATTCTGCGCGATGATCGATACACTCTTGTATACGTTAGAAACAATTTTCAAAGGACTTTTTCCATTCCGATAGAGGTATCTTCAAAACATATATTTTGAAATCATCAACAACTTCTTCTGGCATTGAAAATTGTTGAACACGTAATTTATTCTTCACGGACGGGAATGAAGAAGAAAATCATTGCGGTCAAATCAGGACTATACGGCGGATGACCCATCAATTCCAGGTATTGATCGGTCAAATATTGAGTTGTTTGCTCTAATGTGTGAGAGCCTGCGTTGTCATGGTGAAGAATGATCCTGCGTCACTGATTGTTTTTCTTATTTGTTCTGGCAAACTAATGGTTGTGTACCATTCGGAATTGACCATCTTACGATTCTCTAGTAGCACTGTAGCCATAGGCCCATTTATTCCAAAATTGTGCAAGACCCATATAGTCGACTGCTGTTTACTTTCGGGCTCATACACATAGATCCAAGATTCATTACCTGTGTAGATGTTATACACGGCTTTTGACACACCATGATTGCTTTTTTTTTGAGCATATCTTTGTATCAATCGGCACAAGCCTTTTTGGAGCGATTATCAAAATATGCGGAATTCAACGAGCACAAATCATTTTTAAGGGCTAAATGTTTATATAAAATTTTGTGCATGCTTGTCATAATGATGCCCAGAGATCATTGCGATCTTGCAACGATTTTGCTTTATCAGTTCGCGCAGAGTATCGATGTTTTCTGGCACAACAACGGATTTTGGATAACCTTCTTTAAATGCGTCCATGAGCAAACTACGACCACGATTAAATTCACTAAACCAGTGATACTCTGAAAGTTTAGTCACATATAGGGTCACATAAAAAAAGGAATACCTTCATATTCCTTTTAGCCTTCCTTTTTTATTCCTTATACCTTATTCCTTTTTTTTGGGGTGTAAAAATTATATTGCAAAAAGTATCTTCACATTTTTCATTTAAATATTTAAATATCTGCTAATAACATTTGAGCATAATTAATATTATTGTATAGATAAATAGTGATTTTTTAATGTGTCCGAACTTTTGATAGGGGTCGCTATCAAATCATCCATCAAATGTCTGGTAATTCATCAGGGAATGTTTAACATCAGAGCAACCCTTGTGAATTGTAGACATTTATTATCAAAATAAGTGTTCTATACGTCAAACTTAATAGTCTTTTATGGCTGACATTTATAGTTGGCATTATGGTTGACATTATGGTTGACATTATGTCTATCGCCGCATGCGAATTCCAAAAATACTGATGCTGCTATTTTCACTGAATCAGCTTTTAGGGCTGATATTGCCTTGATATTGCCGTGAGGTTTATAGCAGGTCTCTTTGAGGTCTCTTTGCTTCTTAAACGTTTCAGAGCTGATAGTTCAGCGGATTGAGATACGAACTTTCCGAGAGCCAATTTTTAGCAATGATTAACTCAAGAAAACTTGCTTCCAACCAACGCAATGTAATCTTACCTTGTGTGCTAGAGTTAAATGATCAGATTCCCGAAATTAGTTTTTTAAAAAATTAATTCACAAAAACAAAATTTAATAATCATGAAATAGCTTTTAATTTAACTAATATGATTGCGAATACAATGAAAATCAACTAGAAAGTGAGATTGAAGGGTTGGTAACATGATTTTATTTGAAATTAAAGTAAACAGTTCTTGGTGATTAGCCTAATGGGAATCTAGATTATAGTTATCAAATGGGTAGATTAAACAAAATAAAGGTGATAATAAAAAACATTTACAGTTTTCAAAGGGGTAGATTAAACAAAAAATAAAAGTTATGTTAGAGGCCTCGCTGGTATATAACATAACTCTAGCACAAAGCTTTAGTAGAAGATCAAATGTGTTTTCCAAACAAGTTATTATTAAGCGGCTTTATTATCGTTCACCGCTTATTGCACCCATTTTGACGTCTTGCTCACAGAAATTAAGTTAAGTGATGCCATAGTACGACACTCTCTATCAAATCATCACTGAAGTGACTTTCCACTTTTGCAACTTTTGCAACTATGGGCATAAACTCCATCATTTTGCTGATTGAATTTCCCGTCAACAGTGAAAATAGTTTCATTTGTGAAAAGGACTTTCCTGTGCAATCCATGCCGCTTAAGTAGCGCCTTCATTATCGTGGCTCGTTTGCTACGTAGAGAGGCTGCCAATCGATGTTCAGGAGATATTCGATAAACTTCAAGTCCTAAATTATGTAAATATTACCCAACATAGTACTCGGCGATATTTTTATATCTCGAGCCATAATTTTTTGTTTTCGGAACGGAATCCTCCGTATTCTTTTAGCAACTGTTTTGACAACTGCTGAGTTCTGGTCTCGCGAGGTCGGCTGCTTCTTGCTCTGTCATCGACAGTGGAAATCTCGTAACGTTTTACAGTACGGATAATAAATTTTAATAGTTTGAGCAAGTTTAAAATCTCAGTTACAGATTTACTGCAGTGTATAGAGCTATAACAGTGATACGATTCTCTTTGTGACCCTATTCCATACGTACTCCTTGACATATTGGGACATATAAACATACATTAATTTACCTGGCACTTGAAAACGCCCTAGGGGTACAGTTAAATACAGAATTAAATCACTAAAACACTATATTTTTCTTGATATTATTTAGAATGATTCGAGGATTCCAATAAATATTCAGTTACATCACACTGTACAATAAACACCAAACAAATAACGTCTTCCTTGTAAGCTAAGTCGTATATCTCATCAGCCTCTTCCTTTACGAGATAACGCAAGGTTTCTAAAAAACACTTCTTTGTTACAAACGCGGACGCAGCTTGCCTATTAAAGGCTGAAAGGTTATTGTAACATTTTTTTTAGCTTTCTGATTGCGCTAAGACACGATACGACTCTAATTACGATTATACAACATCTGGGTGTCAATGATAAATTTAATCAAGGTATTTCTATAGATACTGAAAATATAGCAATTTAATTGATATTGTTTTGACTTCTTTTAGAACGGTTTCTTTATAGACTTTGACGTTGATTGCGATACCATTTTGATCATTTTTTTTATTGTTGTTGTTCTTTCGTTCTCCATATTGACCTTGTTATGTTCAGTATTTACAGAAATAAATACAACGCTTGGTATTGTTGATTTAACGAAAAAAATACATGATATACATTATAAAAAAGCAGAAAATATTACGCAAATAGATACGGTAATAATTAAATTAAATTAAACATTTGTGCATTTTTTGTCCGATAATAGAATTTTTTATGCTTCAATGACCTGCCAGATACGTGTCAGCTAATAAAAACAATTTGAAATTTCTTTTAAATATGTTGTTTTTCAAAATTTCATTAAAATAGTCGTCTATATATATATATATATATATATATATATATATATATATATATATATATATATATATATATATATATATATATATGTATATATATATATATATATATATATATATATATATATATATATATATATATATATATATATATAAATTTTGATGGCATGATAGCCATCTGCAGCGCATGATCCCGAAAGGGTCTCTCATGGTGGATAGGTTAAGGCAGAGGCCTCACCCTCACACAATTTAAAATCTGCCAGCACGCACTGGACAAGTGTGGCAGATTACGGTGCTAACCTTTCACATGGCTTTATAGTTTTAATCACGGCCCTCATTCTCCGGAGGCCAAGGAGCAACTATCCACGGCAGCTGGAAGACCTACCCTAAGACGGAGGTTACTGAGATTCACCGGGTTAGATCAGGTTGCCATCGGACTTTGGACATTGTAACTCTTAATATTCGGACAATGAAAACTGATGCTCAACTGTAAGAACTGTTGATCGAATTTGACAATATACAAACATAAAGAAAGGGCGGAGAGCTAACCAAACTGGATACAACTGTATTCTACACTCGGGATACGGAGAATGGACGATGTGGTGGAAATTGATTCTCTATCAGTCGAAAGCTGGCGTAAAATTTGAATATATATCTAATCAACTAGCCCAATGCATCATTCAGCTGAATACAACGTTTAAGTTTCAAATTGTCCAAGCTTATGCACCAACTATAAACTATGGGGATGAGGAAATTGAAGAATTTTATGATGCTGTAGCCCAGCTTCTAGACAACAAGAAATATAGGTGTAAAATTATAATAAAAATAAATTTAATGGGGACTTTAATGCTAGTATTCGAAAAGCAAGAACTGGTAAAAATGCAACTGGCCCATATGGAAATAGTGAGCGGGACAATAGAGGTGAGAGAATGATTGATTTTGCTGAAGGACAATAATTTTATATTATGAATTCGATTTATAAGAAAAAAATCAGTAGAAAATGGACATGAAAAAGTCCATCTGGTCTCACAAGTGAAATTGACTACATCATGTCAAACGATTAAACAATATTTTTATGTTGATCTAAGTGACCATAGTATGGTACGGGCAAAGGTCAGGATAAATTGTCGAAGAGAACGGCCAAGAATGGTAAGGTGGAAGAAGGGCAATGTGGATTCTTTAAAGCTGCTGCACAGAGGCAGTGATTTCGAGATTGCTTTGACGAACCGCTTGGCTGTGTTGTAAGACCAGAAGAAGATGGAAATAACTGATCAATATGAAGAAAGCACCAACAATGTTGAAACGGTTGGTTTAATAGCACCATCAGAAGAAAAACTTTTCAAACAGCCTAACATCTCCAATGCAACCATTGATTTAATGAAAACACGGCGGACAATGAAGAATGCAACATTAACCCAATCAATGCCGACTTGAGTTTAAGTTTTAAGTGTAAGGAAAGAAAAAATGGTGGAGGTCGGATGGGCATAGGGGTTAACGGGCAAGTAAAATACACGACAGTAGCGTGACCAGTCACTCAGAGAATACGCGACAGTTGCGTCATGGGCACTGAATGGGTTAAGAATACTGAATTACCCACAACGAAGAGAGCAAACAGGATTCAGAAGTGAATTTAGTACAATAGATCATATCCAGGTTATAAAACAGGCCATAGAAAAGCACAATGAATAAATACACCATGCCACTGTGCTTGGCTTTTATTGAGTATGAAAAGGCATTTGACCAAATCTCAAAGCAGGCCATAATTGATGCATTGCTTAATCAATGAAGTTATGCGACAGTTCACCTTGACGATCTTGAGGTTGGAATAAATGTAGAGCAGGGCGTACGTCAAGGTGACGCAATATCGCCTCTTTTTTTCTTAGCCTGCTTTGAAGAGGTATTCCGTAATTTGCATTGGGAACAAAATGGGTTAAAAATCAATGGTGCATACTTAAGCCATTAGAGATTCGCAGATAACATCGTTCTGCTTTCACAAGACCCAGGTGCGCTACAAACACACGTATTAGAGCAGTAAAGGGTAGAGAACCATTTGGCTTGAAAATACACCTGAAAAAGAGTTAGATCACGTTCAATTTTTGTTTTAGGGAGGGATTTGGATATTTTCGATATACCTCGCCGCACGGGAGGTGGAACACCGTGTTAAATGTGGTGTTTCAGGTATTTGACAGACTCAATATAGTGTTTAAAAAAAGCTCTCACTTTGTCTGAAGAGAAAAGTCTTTGATGAGGGCGTCCTGAACGTTTTAATATACGGAAGTGAAACATGGACACTCACGTTACAATCATTTCAAAAACTTCGTGTAACACAGAGAGGAATAGAATTTTTATGCTTAGCATTACAAAGCTATGCAGAAAGATCTGCACATGAATCAGAGAACAAACGATAATATAAGACATCATTGAAAGAGTAAAGGAATTGAAATGAATTCCATATAGGAAGGCGATGTGACGGCAGATGAACTAAAGCAATCCTGGGATGGAGATCGGTTGATCATAAACGTCCACGAAGAAGACCGAAAACACGATGGACTGACGACATCATGAAGTATATTCGACCCGAATGTAGAGCAGAACTCAGGCCACTGCGAGTTGGAAGCATGCTAAAGAGACCTTCAACCTGCAGTGGATATACAATGGTTGAGTGATGATGATGATGATGATTATGATGAAGTGAACATTTATATGGTTAAATCATTTTAAAATAAAATTATATATATTTTTATTTTATTTTTATTTATTTATAAAATTTAGGAAAAGAAGATTACAACCAAGTTCAACGTTTGCGAAACTGTATCTTCATATTATAATTATTTTTGGCTTCAACATAAAAAAACTACTTATTTGGACCTGTTTAGTACTTTTTGTAGAGGTCTGTACTTAATCTATATCAGTTCAAGTTCAACCTTAACCCATTTGTTTTTTAAAACAATTGACTGCTTTTCAGTAATCGTCGCTCTACAGCATCAGCTGCTCCATTCGCTGATGGTGCTTCGCCTGTAATTTTGACATTAAGTAAATGAATCACATTATAAATCTACCGAACCAACCATTAGCAGCTTGGAAGTTGACTAATTGTTTGAAATTTTAATTCTTTGTTTCAAGTGTTTCTATTCTAGCTCTTACAATTTTAGAAGCTGTTACGGAACTTATTATTTTTGATTTTGAATTCTTAAATCACGTAGCTGATTATATGATATATATAATCATATATAAGATTTACAACAAAACATTTACAACAACAAAAAATGCCTATCTAAAAACACAAAACTGAGACATTACAACACAGTTATTAAGCCAGAATGTCTATATGCTGCGGAAACGCTCATTTTGAATAGAAAGAGGGACATCGAGGACATTGAAAAGAAGGAAAGAAAAATCATAAGAAAAATCCTAGGTCCCAAACAAATAAATAGCACAACATACCGACTTCGAGAAAACCAAGAAATCAAACAATACACAGATATACATAGCGATATGAGAAAACGAAGACTTAAGTTTTACGGACACATAAAACGGATGAATCCGAGTAGGTTAACTAGACAAATAGTCGAATTTTATGAAAATAGGAGTAAAGCTAAAGTGGAAATAATTAAATGGATTGCTGCAATTAAAGAGGACCTAAGATCAGCAAATATTACACAAAGTGAAATTCAGGATAGAGGCTGTTTCAGACACAAGGTTAACGTTTGGAAGGTTGGCCAGAGAGAAAAATGTAGGAAGACTGGAACAACTTGGTCTGACGAAAGGAAACAAGCTCATAGCGAAAGAATGAAATCAGTATGGGCACAAAGGAGGGCTAACAACAACAAACGCCTCTAATTGTACTTCGCGTGGTCCACCAGGGCCCATACGTGAATAATAATAATATATAAGATATATGTTTATCTTTACTTGTAGCTGTAACAAACGCGACACGCAGTTGCCGGATGTATTAATATTGATTTCATACGGTCCAATATTATCACTTTTCACGAAAATAGTATACGAACATAACTTCACAACATGAAAACAAAATTTTTGAAACCGTTTACTTTGCCCCATTTCTGCCAATCGCATACTGATACATAAAAGTAAACAGGCAAAAAGTGTATAAGTTTTTATTTTCAAGATATGTTACATATATAGAGAGTATATTTTCAGTTTGATTCTAATATGCAGTTGCAAGTGGTTTTTTCATACGAAGAAATGGAATTTCTCCATGATTTTTTAGACTTTTGTTTAAAATGTTATAAAGAACTAATTCATGACTAGATTCCATTATTTTTATATGGGTAATATAATAATATAATAAGTTTATAGAGAGTCTTCCAATATGAATGTCAGAACTTTGAAACGTAATAGCGGCAACATTGTTTGAAATGTAAATGTACTTATAGACTGCTGTATTAAGCATTTAAGCCAATTCAACATAAAAAGACACACGATTCAATAATGCGTAGAAATTAGAAATTCAAAGGCGACTTCCATTTTGGGGAAAAAAGTATCTTTTCCGACGAAGCGCATTTCTGACTGAATGGGTTCTTGAACAAATATAACGGCAGAATTTGGGCCGATGAAAATCTTCAAGTTATCGAGAAGTTACTTCTTCATTCTCAGCAGGTTGGTTGGTTTGGTATGGTTTTTGGGCTGAAGGAGTGATCGGTCCTTATTTCTTTAAATATAATGTTACTGCTAATGGTGAACGCTATAGGAATATGCTAACAAACTATCTTTGGCTTGAACTAATAAATGTGGATATAATTGTCTTCGTTCAATAAGACGATGAGACTTGTGGGCATCTTGTTAAACAATCGATATATTGTCCGAAAAGTTTCCTAGGCACGTTATTTCGCGAAATGGTAATCCATTTTTAAATTGGACACCCTACGAAGCCGAGTGAGACATTTGAACAGCATTGTTTTCGAACATAACGCCATTATTTGGTCTTCAAGAAAAAAGAATAATTCCACAGGCCAACAGTTGTTTTGATGCCGAGGTTGATCTCATATAAATTTGATGCCCTGAATTCAAATATAGCATTAATTTTTGCGTGTGAGCTCAAATTTCTAAAGCTGGGTCCAAACCAATAAAAAGTTGCGTATGTTCAATTTACTGTGCGAAAATATTTACAAGGCTTTGACTACAAATAGTTACTCAATAAATAATACACTAAAATATATAAAAACGTAGGTATCTTTTTGAAACTAAAATTATTAATTTCACTACAACACGTTCACACACAAATCTTGTGCGCCGCAATTTTTTTTTGATATTCGCGAGAAAACCGACAATAGATGGTCCGTGTGCGTGCTGTGCGGCGAAAATATTAGTGTGTGTCAGAGTGTACACATACAGCACGCACAACGCAAATTTTTATTGGTGTGGAATCAGCTTAAAATATATAACATTTTAGTGAAATATACGTTCCACTATTTTAAGTTAAATCCATGGATCAAATAAAAAACTATACAGGGAATTTTTATTATTATATTATACAAATATCTTTGTATACAAAGATAGAGGAAAAAGTCATCAATGAAACCAATTAGCCACTGAACATTGAACACTGAATTTTTTTCCGTGACATTCTTGAATGTATTTTGGAACAGTCTTTTTTTAAACTCCAACAGAAATCTGCCATCATGTGCGTATCCCCTCTTACTTGGTAGCGGTCCTCCATAGTTTTAATATTCTGGTGAAATCTTTCACCTTGTTTCTTGCTGGTGTTTCCTAAATTTTTAGGAAAACGGTCTAAGTGGCTGTGTAAATAGTGCACCTTAATGCTCATGTTATACCCAAGGAATCGGAAACTATTAAGCATCTTGTTTACCAGTTCAACATAGTTTTCAGCTTTGCGTTTGCCCAGAAGATTTCCGACAACTGCAACAAATGAAATCCAGGCTTTTCATTCAGCCTCATTCATCGAATTTACGAAAATAGGATCCTTAATGAATTGTCGTACTTGTGGGCCGTCAAATATTCTGCTTTAATTTTTTCCGTATTCGACTGTGGCATTTTTCTCTATATACGGTTCCCAAAAATGTATACAGACTTTGAATGGTTCTAAAATCAGTATTTATTTTCATTTTACTTTAGGGTTTAAAAAAAAAGCTATATAAACAATCTTTATTTTGACTAACGCCAGTTTTCAAACTGCCCACCGTCGTGGTCCAGACATTGCTGACAACCAGAAGCAATGGAATCGCAAACATCGAGAATCATTTCCATTGGTATTTGTCCGCATTCACTTTCAATCGCCACTCTTAATTCATTGGCTGTAATGCAGATAAGCCACACCACACTGTGACTCCTGGCAAATTAACATGATGTTCTTCAGTAACATGTGGATTCTCAGATGCCTAGTAACTGCAGTTGTGGCGGTTAATTGAACTAAAAACTATAAAATTCTCGCCAGAACTGTCTTTGGACTCCTACCACATTTTCGTATTTCCAGTAACCCTTCAGGATACAAAATAAAGTGTGTATACATTTTTGGGACACCCTGTATATGCAAAGCATGATCAATTCTTATCAAGAGTCCTTACAAACTGCTTTATTAGGCTCGACTTGAGATGCAGTGGAAGAAAGATGATTTCCTCTCAACAACTAAGGGGTCTTTAATGTCATTCTTTCCCCCAACGCCCATGTTTTCTTTCTTAGGCCACTCTTTTCTAACCCAGTGGTGTGTTTTGTTTCTACTATTCTACAGGCGGAAGAAGCAAAGATATTTGGTGTACCCCCATGCTAAATTGAATATAATAACTGAATACTGAATTTAAAAAACATTGATCGATAAGTGGATGTATCTAAAAAAGTAGAGCAAATACAGAAAAACTGATTTCATATTTAGATTTAGCGACACAAATATAGTTAAAATCAGTTCTAAAATCCTAGGAACCAAAAAAATTTTTTTTTCTTGTAGGCCTGTGTTATCGGATTATCATTATGCCTCATTTTAAAAAACTGACACTCTAATTGGACAAACCTTTACAATAAACATTGCTTTAAATCGCAAAAATACCTATTAACACAAAACGAATTTTTTATCACACAATTTCAAAACATAAACAGTTTCAGTTGTCAATAAAAACAAATTACATTACTTTTTTCTTTCAAATGACTACGCCTCCCCATAGAAAACCCATGATCATTATTCGTTTTTTTACCATCATATTTATAAAATCATTAGGCAGGCAGTTACATCCGCTTGACGATAACGCTTTACAATTATTGTTATTACTGTCCGAAGCTAAAAACAAGTAGCTCCATATATTTTTTCTAATCTTCTGTAATTTCTTTAATGGCCGTAGAGATTTATCTCGGTTTGATTTTTATAAATTTCATGGGTTGGATGTGCGGCCAATTAGGAAGGAAACTACAATTTGTTTGTTGTGGTTCTACTACGTATATTACTAGAAATAATTTTAATAGATTGTTAAGTCCTTTTGAAGTTGTCTTTAGCTCTAATTCTGATGGAATTTTAATGGGACTTTTTTGGGCCTAATTTATATTTTGGAAGCACATAGCTTCTTTGAAAATTGGATTATCCGAAAAGTAACTATAGTGAAATAAACTGTCATGGAAAGAAAGTATGGTTTATTACTCTAACAAAAACCGTCCGAATTGTTATTTTTAAATAGTCCTCTGAGACTTATTTTGCTACCTTGGATTGGAAATATTATTCTTTATATCCCTAACATAGAAAGAAATATCTGTCACATCTAAAACGATTTTATTTTTCATCATATTATTCTAAAAGGCTAATTCATTTAGTATAATCACCTATCAGTCATCAGAAAAATGAGTTGTCATAAATTATCAATTATTTTTCACAACTAGCTTTGTGAAAATCAGTCAGTAAAACGGAACGCTTGTGAGATCGCGTTATCTGGGTGAAACAAAAAGCTTCGACTAAATTTTTAAATTTTTTTAAATATTTGCTTTTATTAGCTCTATCCATAAGTATAATCGTTTTTTATACTGTATAAAATGTATTTTCTTGGAGAGTTAATACAATTTTAATTAATGATAAAAGTTCATCTAACTACTACGATATATACATATGTCCAAATGTTTGGAATATTCAGACATTTCACTTTTTTAATGATATTCTTTTATTCATTTACGTAATCATTATTTTATTATAACTCTTACTGATACCCAATAAAACTGAACACCAAATGACCAATTTGTGTGATTTATTATTTTGGAGTCAAAAAATTATAATTTTTTGCCTTCAAAAGTACAACAACTTTCAATAAAACTAATAAGCAGTAGTTCCTCCAGTATGGGCTTGGGCTTGTGGAATTCTCTCACATTTTTCACGAGCAGCATCTTTTAGTTCTCACAGGGTAAGAAGAGGTTTGTTTCATTTCTTGATGCGTGTTTTCAAAAGGCGCCAAGCATGTTTAATTGCATTCATGTCAGGGGAATTTTCTGGTCACTCTAAATTGGTTATTCCCTCCTCTTAAAGAAAATTTTATACTGCTGCACAATACTGCATCACAACAGGATTTAAAACTTCCTCGATGTACACAGCACCAGTGACTCTTCTTTCCAGGACCAGTAATGATGGGTTCACGGACACCTCCCGTGAACCCTCAAATGGCACAGGTGGTTGAGCTGTTTCTAGTTGGGCTTGTCGACCAGGAGCTGTCCAAACTAATGTTCGTCGTGAATAAGATACGAAGCCAATTGTAGTCTTATCGGAGAATATCACGTTATTTGAGTTAGGACTATGAACCACCATTTCTCGAGCCCATTGCAATCTTACATTTTTTTGTTGAAGGCTTTTAGTCCACGTGTTATCGTTTGTCGTGAAACATTTACCCCTTCAAACCTAATAAGCTCCCTTGATATACCACTTGAAGATTTCAGAGGATTTCTTCGAGCTAGCATTGATATCTGACGATCTTGTGCAGCTGTTGTACATCGCTTTCTACCACTTCTGGGATGATCCTTTATGTCATTTGTCTCTTGAAATATTTTATGAATTTTCGATACAGCACCGTGGGAAACATAATTTCTGCGATATCATTTTAATTATAGCCATGTTGTTACAATGCAATTATTCTTGATCTGCTAAAATGAGATATCATGTTTCTAAGCATTTTTAAATTTAAATTTTTAAAATTAAAAATTGGAAAATAACTGAAGTAATGTACTGAAGTAATGTACATTGATACAGCTATACTAAAGTAATACCAGTATCAATGGAATGGGCAAAAATCGAAAAACTTGTTTTATTAGCAAAACAATGCAATCATAGGCGTAGATGCCCTATTTGTAACTATTCCAATATTCCATTTCTATTCATTCCATAACTATTCTGAACATATGTGTATTTTTGTCAAACGTCATAGCAGCCATTTTTTTCTTATTCCGCTAAAATGGACATTTGTATTTAGTATTGTTTGGCAAATTATCATGATTTATTTACAAAAATAATAAATTTATTCGGTTTATGTTTCGCGCCTTACGTAAAATTTATATGTTTGTGATGCTAAGAATTCACCGCCTCAAAGACTTAAACCTGCTGCTGAAAAAAACGATGCTGTGAACAAAAGTGTGAATAAAAATCCAGAACAATCAATTACACGTCGCCCTCAAGAACTTGGGCCTTTTATGGCACTACATGGAATATTCTTCATAAAGATTTGCATTTCAAGCCGTATAATATCCAGTAAATCCAAGAATTCAAACCAAATGATCGTTTGTTGCGTAGAAATTTTGCAGATTGGGCTTTAGAGTAATTTGAAACAGATTCATTATTTCATGAAAAAATCATCTTCAGCGATGTTCATTTTTGGTTAAATGGTTTCGTAAATAAGCAAAATTGTCACATTTACAGTGAAGAAAACCCACATGCTATTCTTGAAAGACCTTAACGTAGAAAGCGCTATTTGTCACATCTAGAACGATTTTATTTTTTATCATAATATTTTAAAAGACTAATTCATTTGGTATATTGATTAGGAATTACCTATTAGTCGTCAGAAAAATGAGTTCCCGTAGAGGATCTTATTATTTTCCACAAATAGCGTTGTGCAAAGCAGTCAGTAAAACGGAACGCTTATGAGATGGCGTTATCTTGGTGAAACAAAACGCCTCGACTTGATGTTTGCCATATATTTGGTTTTATTAGCTGTACTCATAAGAAGAATAGTCTTTTATACTGTACAACATTTTATTTTATTTAAGAGTGAATACGATTTTAATTAATAATAAAGGGTCATCTAACTAGCTATATATGCGTTAGACAACGTTGACATTTGTATTTAGTATTGTTTGGCAAATTTCATGCTTTACTACATTTCATGCTTTACGAAAAATTTGTAGTCAACATAATTCACCTACATAGTTTACCATTCGTAATTTAATTAAAAAATTCGAATCAAATGGTAGTGTTTGTGATACTAAGAATCCACTCCGTCAAATACTGAAACGTAATGATGAAAATATCGATGCTGTGAACCAAAGTGTAAATACAAATTCAGAACAATCAATTACACGTCGTCTTCAAGAACTTGGGCTTTCTTATGGCACTACATGGACTATTTTTCATAAAGATTTGCATTTCAAGACGTATAAAATTCAGTTAATCGAAGAACTCAAACCAAATGACCATTTGTTCCGTAGAAATTTTGCAGATTAGCCCAAGATTAGCCCAAATTACAGCAATTTGAAACAGATCCATTATTTCATGAAAAATCTTCAGCGATGAAGTTCATTTTTTGGTTAAATGGTTTAGTGAATAAGTAAAATTGTCACATTCGGAGTGAAGAAAATCCACATGCTGTTCGTGAAAGACCTTAATGTCCGCAAACATTAACAATTTTGTGTGTTTTATGGCCTGGAGGTGTAATTGAACCGTACTTATTTAAAAACGAATATGGAAATGCAGTTAGTGTCAATGAAGAACGCTACAGAAACATGACTACTGATTTTTTCTGACATACATTAGATGATTTTGGACGACATGTGCTTCTAACGACGGTGTAACATGTCATACATCTCAAGATATAATCAATTTATTGAAACAATAAATTCAAGGACCGTGTAATTTCAAGAAATGCCGATGTTATCAGGCCACCAAGATTATGCGATATAACTTTATTAGACTTTATCTCTGGGGTTGTGAGAAATCATTGGTTTACACTTATAAACCACAAACATTCAATGATCTTAAAACCAACATTATTCGTGTCATTGGTGAAATAAATGCCGATTTATGTGGCAAAGTGATAAAAAAATGATATTCCAGAATACAATTAAAAAAAATCCAGATGTGCGAAGAAATTCTTGCATTGATATGAAAAGATGATCAGATAGTTTAGCATCATGAAAGGTAATCAGATAGTTTAGCATCACGAGAATGCAGTGGACGAGGAAGGACTAACTGCTCGATTTTTCTTGCGTGATACTGTCACTATGAGGTGCACTATGATAGCGTACATTTGAATAAGTGTACACTTGAGCATTAGAAGCTAGAATTTCAAGTATCATTAGGTCCTCAATTTAATTCTTAGCGCCTACATGTCATCGACATCAGAATTTTTCCGGCGTTTAGTTATTTTAAGCGCTCTATCTTTCTGCTTCAAAAGGAGCTACGAGTGTACTGTGTATCCTGAAAAATCAGTTGTAGACGCGATATTGTTTGAAAATCATTTAAAACACTCCTTTTCCCTTTTCAACTGTAAATGCAGCTTTGGAAGATACTGCTGTTTCGAAAAGTAGTTGTAAGAAGTGGTTACAACAATTCTGAATTGGAAAGTTGGATTTAAATAATGCAGAAAGTTCGAGACAGCCAAAAAAGGATGGAGAATTGGAAGCACTGCTATAAAATAAAAGTTAGTCGAACACTCCTAGAACTGACAGAACCTCGGAGTAACATTGCAAGCCGTTTTTAAGCGTTTTCACAAATTAGAGCTTCACAAGCTTCTAGTAAGCCATCAACTAGCACAGCAAAACCAAATATTCACTCTAAAAAAATGTTGAGGTGTATGCGGTGGCATCAGCTCGGCGTCGTGCATTATAAGTTGCTCCAATCTGGTCAAACAGTCACTGCCGACTGTTATTATCAACAACGAATTCGTGAACGGTTTGGAGAAAAAAGGCTTTATACTGGCAAGAGAAGAAAGGAAGTTATTTTGCTTCAGGGCAACGCATGGCCACATAGAGCAAAAAGGGGTCTGGACTATTACCGAGTTGAGCCAGGCAATTTTGAGGAAACCAAAAACAGCCTATAGGAATTTATGACCGCCACAAGTTTTAAAAGCACCAAGTTTATTGCGATTTGCTTTTCAACAGTTCTTTGAAAGTTGGCCAAAGAGTATAGAAAGTGAGGGAGGTTACTCTCAAGATTAAGTTTGTATAACTTTTTTATAAATAAATGTTCAAGGTAGCCAAAAAAGGTCGAGCATTGGGTTAGGGAACTAATAAGTGATTTTGTTTCAAATGTTCAATCTGCAACATCCTTTCCTGACAAGGCAATATTTTAATTCCAACTTTCTCTATATGAAAATCTTCATCTTCCACTAGCGGAAGTTTAAGGTCAGCAAGATATTCGTTTACCCAGTTTCTTAATTATTGCTCATTATAAACAAAAAGGTTTCACTTTGATTTATTAACAGAATATAAAACATGACGTATAACTTTCCGTCCTTTGATTTACGATTTTATGGAGTCGAGAGGGTTTAGGAAATTTAATATTTACGACATAATAATAATATTTTTTAAGGATATCAAACTTCCTTAATATTTTTCATTTGATGCCAAGTTATACAGGGTGTAATGGAAATAACTGTCGTAAATTTAACCAAAGATTCTTTACATCATTTTGAACAAAAAGTTTTCTTAAAATATGTAACCAAAATGCAACCATTTCCGCTGAAAACTGGTCGAAACTTCTTGAAAGTTCCAATTCCCCCAACAATTGGGGACGTTTTCAATTCGGAAATTTGAATTTTTTCTTTTATTGGCAACTTAATATAATGTATTATTTGAAAATAAAATGTAATATTTCCCAATATTGTCACGCTGCAGAAAAAAAACCTTTTCGATTAATCAGATTTTTTTTAACTAAAGACAAATGTTGAATTTTGTTTTCGACTGAAAGTTGATGTAGCACCCACATTCCTTCTCTTTGTATTTCGTTTGGTTCTTTTAAACCACCGTTGTATTGTGGACCATGAAGCTTTGCGACAAATTTCTAGATAGTTTGGATGGAATCAGCTTCAATTTCAGCGAACAGCATGATTCTTACTAAACTCAACTGGGCGTCCAAAATTATATAATGTCGAAAAAATTGAAAGCATCGTTCTTACATTTTTAAACCCACGTCGACATATTCTGCTATGTAAGGTACCAGGATAAACAGCATTATTGGCATTAGTGGTATTGTTATACCTTTAATACATTGCTCTTCAATTTTTATAGGGTTTGGTTTTAAAATTTGAAATATACAATTTATGATATTACTTCAAATTTCAAGTATAAGATACTGGAGACAGCACCCTTTCAAACTAAAATATAATAAAACAACTAAAACTTATCTTCAAATTTGGACTATATTTGTACTGTATTGTACTGTATTGCACTGTATTGCACTGTATTGTACTGTATTGTACTGTATTGTACTGTATTGTACTGTATTGTACTGTATTGTACTGTATTGTACTGTATTGTACTGGATGTGTTGAGTTGTTTGCCTCCCAAGAATCATCGTGGTACGAAAGACGGACAGTGTTACTGCCTCAAAGATGAGTTGAAGTCATCGAAAATAACGGCCTATAATTCAACGAATAACCTCCAGGTAGACATTTTTTAAACAGTGAATAACTAGTACCTCAAAAACGCAAAACCTTTTGTTATTTATTGTAAAGGTATTTTATTTTGTAATGTTATTTTATGTAAAGGTTTAATTTAATCACCTTGTATAACGATTAAAATACATCTACCTTCTCGCCATTTAACTACAAAATAATAAACGTAAACATGTCGCTCAGGATCAATTGATCCTCTGTTAAAAAATTATCGAAACGTCTGACAATAACGCCGGGGTGTTGAGGATCGAAGAAAGATGATAATGTTGTAAACAACGAACGAATTTATACAAGTTGCAACCGAGATAAACTTGACGAGTGGGAACTGCCTCCCTATTTTGTGGGAAGTTTAATTCAACTGATTTCTCAGCTGATTCGCATTGATGAATTAACTTTGGCACCGGTTTAAACGCGCTTATTTATTTGCCGGTCGGTTAGTTGTTGGTGAGGACGTACGAGATTGCTGGATAGTAAAAATTAGCATTTGAATATGCCGGAAATCGCGAAACTACGCCTTTTCCCTTTCGCTTACCGAGGAGAAACCAAAATAATATCTGTTTTTAATAATACGAAATAACGTCATATAGTTAAAATCTAGTATTATCGAAATAATGTGACACAACATTTAATACGAGGACGACTAAAAAGTCCATGGAATGAATTTGGCAAATGGCGATTTAAAATCACGTTTATTTGTTAATAATCTTAATTTATTAAAATAAGAGTAAGAATTCCGCTTACTTAAGCCACGCTCAAGAAGATGCGTGCTTTTCAAATAAATATAACTATAGCGATATTCAATATAAAAAATATTATCACGAAAGTAATTTATAATCAATAGAGATCGGAGTTGTTAGATAAGATATATAATCGTTTCATGCAATGGCATGCCAAATCTCTTTCAATTTAAGGTACGAAAATATCCATATCGCTAAAATATTTATAAGTTTTGTTTTTGAGTACATTGAATTATTTCGTTTTTTTATGTCGCATGGTAAGAAAACAGCAGTAAAAGTAGTTAGTAGGAATTTATTTTTCTATAAAACGAGGCAGTAGTGTCAACTAGTGTAACAAATTTTACAATTATGTTTTCACGTAAGGAACCGAAGTTGGAGTTGCTAATACCATAATCTGATTATTTATTTTAAAGCGAAAAGGGTGTATTGTGTACTTTGTGGAATCCTGAATTTGTTTACACAAAAAAAATATATTGAACGATATGTGAATGGTGTCAATCATTTCAAAATAAAGGCATCTGTTCCGGAACTATCAATATCTAAATGTATGTTTTGTCTTCCTTTTTTTCAAATTTCCTTTTATAAATTGAACAAAACTTCAGTAAAATCCTTTTTAGAAAAATATTGCAATATCAGACGAATCAATACTTACAACATGAAAGAAAAAAAAAATATGGTCCGACAACGATGAAACCACTGATATAAAAGCGAAATATGTAGCAAATATCATACTGAGTCCTTTAAGTACATCTATGGAGTACAAGACATGTATGGAGGATCTTATTTAATCAGCAGTAAATTTTTTCCTTAAACTAATAATGCAACTATAGCTCAGACAGTAAACAAAAGTATAATTTCATTGTTTCCAGGAAAAAACACTATTCGAGAAAACGTTCTTTTGTCGTTGACAGATAATGCGGTATATATGCGAATAGCTGGACAGCACTAAAATAATACTTCCCAAATATGTTATATCTTACATGTCTGGCTCATGATATAAACAGAATATGTGAAGTGATACGACAATATAATCCAAAAATTGATAATTTGATCAGTGAGGTCAAACAAAATATTTCTCATATGCTAGCATTAATAGTTTTTAAGAAATATGCCCAAATGTCGCATTACCTCCCCAAGCTGTTACTACTCGGAGGAAAACCTGGTTAAAAAGGGCTTACAATTTATTAGTGACCATTTTAGGTATATTCCAAACGTAAAACGTGAAAAATTTGAATTTCCCAATTTGATATTTGCTGCATCCTTTAATTTGTTTAAAACAACTACAGAACAGCTGAAAGCAGTTCCTACCGATGTTGGTGAAAAACTAAGAACGTATTTAGAAACAGCTCCGAAAATATATGCTGGATATTCGCAAGTAAAAGATATTGCGGAGATACTTGAAAAACAACAAGACATGTATGAATGCTTCAGTTATGCTCCAGTTACAAGCTATGAGTTTGAAATCAATTTTTCGAGGCTACGCAATATATTAAATTATAATCGAACAAATCCAAAAGAAGCTAATTTTGAAAAATAACTCATCATTAGAAAATTAGTGAAACAAATGTTATTTAATTGAATATCTTAAATGTACGACTATAGCCACACACACTGATAAGCAGTATCTTGCCCGAGCTCGGGTATATGTCCGCTTTCTATTAATCAATGCTGTTTTGATAGCTATACATTGTTATTTTGTTAGGAGATTTTATTGGAAATATAACGTCCTTCTTGCTGGACACACATCCGTATAAGATGCAATGTGGCAAGCGAAGAGACAGACCTAAAGTAGGGGTACGACTCCTACGAAAGCGTTGAGGACCTTGTTAGAATCGACCATCTCATTTTCTCAACATTTTCTGTGGTCTAAGTTGTACGGGACGACTAATTGATTAGAAATGAACTGTCAACAACAATGTTGAATAGTGACCACAGGGTAGTTATTTACAAACAATTATTCGACATAAAAAATGTGATAATCCGAATTTCACTGCATTGTGGCTACTAAAATTAAAGTCACTGGACTACTCACTGGCGGTTCGCCTATCTCCCTCTTCTCAACTATTCAATTCAAAAATATGCGTTATTGTTGCCTCAACCGTTATAATTTTACGGCCATATTCACTACTGTTGTGTTTTTCAGAATAGGCACATTTGAGCCAATAAATCCACGTATCTAGAGTGGAAAATACATAATATCATGAATGTTGGTTTCTGGAAAGCATTTCAAGAAAAACTATGTAATATTAATCTGAAGCAGTGAACGTTTCAGTGGGTCACGACCAACTACATGAATCACAGCTATCTGTTCGTCTTAGGAATTTTTCAGACCACCCTCCTAAATATGACTATTAAACATTTTAATATTAACATTTGAAAGCTAACCAAATTTTGGTTTAGAATTGACACCTGGTAACGATTTTAATGTATTAAAGGCAGAATTAAATATCATACAATCGATTGATTGAACACTCTATAACCAATTGGGCAGAATACCATTTAAACAGATTGATAACATTATTGTTATTATTAACATTATTGTATGTAATGTAACGATGGTGTGGTGCGATGCATTAATATATAAATACCAATGTTGAAACTATACTGAAAACCTATATCGAAGTATTGAAGTGACTCCGTGAAGTGACTGAAGTGAATATTGAGTTTCTCCTGAGTCTATATACTCGGGAAAAAAACGTTGGAAAGAGATTGTTATTTTATGAATATCGTGCTTAAGAAACTCAATGTTACTGGGAAATATTCAGAAATTTTAGTAAATCTTTGAAAACAAATTTTACGGCTGGGGAGTCACGCTTAAGAAATTGCACGATAGCGTAAATTCGAACAAGTGTACACCTAAGCATTAGAAGCTAGAATTTTAAATAATATTAGGCCATCCACTTAATTCTCAGCCCCTACGTTTCATCGAATGTAGAATTTTTTCCGTGTTTAGTTATTTTAGGTGCGTTATCTTTCAGCTTCAAAAGGAGGTACGAATCTTCTATGAATATATCCTGAAAAATCAGTTCAGACTTCGATATCGTCCGAAAAGCATTTATAATAATACTTTCCTTCTCCCTTTTCAACTGGAAAAAATGTTACGGAAGCTCGGCTGCACTTAAGTGGTTGCAGCACTTCTGTACTGAAAATTTGAACTTAAATGATGCAGAACGTCCGGGAGAGCCAAAAAGGCGGAGGATAAAGAATTGGAAGCCCTGTTAGGAAAAATCCTTTTCAGACACAGCTTAAACTTGGAGAGGATGTCGGAGTACCATGAAAACCGATTCTAAGCGTCTTCATAAACTAAAGCTTCATAAGGTCCTGGTGAGCAATCAACCAGAACAGTAAAACCAAATACACACCCAGAAAAAGTATTGCTGTGTATGTGGCAGCATAAATGTCAAATGTAGCCAGAAAAGGCCGATAATTAAGTTAAGAACCTAATATGTGATTTTGTTTCAAATTTTTATTAGCAATATCCATACCTGACAATAAGGCAATCTTCTAATTCTAACTTTCTCTATATTTAAATCTTCATTCTTCTAATAATGAAGGTTTATGGCCATCAAGATATTCTTTTACTATGTTCAGTTTCTTGATTATTGTTCATTATAAACAAAAAGCTTCTACTTTGATTTATTAATAGGATATAAAACATGACGTATAACTTTCCGTCATTTGATTTACGATTTATGGAGTCGAGAAGGTTTTGGAGATTTACTATTTACGACATAATAATAATACTATTTTTTAAGGATATCAAACATCCTTAATATTTTTCATTTGATGCCAAGTTATACAGGGTGTAATGGAAATAACTCTCGTAAATTTAATCAAGAATTCTTTACATTACATTTTGAACAAAAAGTTTCCTTAAAATAAGAATTCAACTGAAAGGTCGAAACTTCTTGAAAGTTCCAATTCCCGTTTTCAATTTAGGAAATTTAGTTTTCTATTTTATTGACAACTTAAGGTAATGTATTATTTGAAAATAAAATGTAATTGCATTTGTTTCATACGTTTCAGCATAACTTTGATTTGTTTTGTTACGAAAACTAACACATTATTGTCGTTGAATGTCAAAGCTGAAATTACTAAGACTCATTTTTAACATTCATAATACACGTCGTTTAAAACGACTCACGTCACGTTAAGAATTACATGATTAATTGTTTTGTTAAATTAAATGTTCAAAATGTCCACCATTTGAGTCAGTGTAAGCCTGTATAAGTTTATTAATCCGAACACGTTGAAGAAGTCCTGGTATATTTCGAATCTGGTTGGCAGCAGCACCACCGTAAATATCATGCATATCGTATTATTCCCGTACAGAATACAGTTTTGGTTTTAAATGGAATTTAGGTACATACACTAAAATAACTTTTGTCACCAACACTCTATTCCATGAGGAACCTCTTAATTAGTCAATGCGACGTTGCAACTTCAATTTTGTTTGATTGATGCGTGATTCTTAATTTAAAAAAATGTTTCAACAATGTTTATTAGTTTATTTGAAATTTATTCTTTAAATATTAACCAAAATTTATAGCTAAATATTATTGTATACATATTTGCTTAAAATTATATTTTTTTATCTTTTCATAGGTTTTCGATTGATAACCTAATAATTTCATAATTTTTTTGAGGAAACTCTTAGGATTTTGACCTTTTTTTTAAGGAACTTTTTTTTTCCAATGACGTAAAGAATTGTTATTTCCCTTGAACCCTGTATATTACTACTTGAAACATTTTTATTAATAGAAATCCTCAATTAATTTCAGATTCAAAAAGTCTAGAATGTTAACGGCTGATTAAAAATATCAGGCAAATCAGCATTGGGAGAGACTCGGTGACAATTAATACTAATCCGGAAATATTTATGAACATATTTGGGATAATGAATAAAATTTGGGTTCAATACTCTGCTCCACAATTAAACATTCGAAGGAATTGAACGCCGTCATTTTGACGAAAATTTTAGGTCACTTTTACGGCTGGTAATATCATACCGATAATTTTTTTGTAACTTTGAAGGTGTATCTTTTGTTGATTGCATTCGACTTTAGCATATCACAGCAAGCTGCTATTAAGCTGCTATCATGCTGCTATATGCGGATCTAATAATGAAACTTCAAGAAACAATAATAGTAAAAGGAGAGGGAAAATTCAACTGTGGCCCGTTTTATTTCACCAATATAACATCCCAACTCGAAAGTGTGGAAAATTTTGAATATCCCTTCTTTTCTTCAGCTTTTGCCCTAACGGCATATTATTGATGCTTAAGTTGAAGGAATAATTGCAAAATTTTTTTTTTTTGACAATGTAGTTGTTACTTTGAATAATTGACAATCAGAATAAGAAAAATATTTTTTTTTCAAAAGACACATCAAAGCTCTTTGATATCAATGCACCATATGTATTATCATTTATTAAAATTTAATGAGATAATATTGAAAAATAAAAATGTTTCAAATATCCTATGACAAGAATACTTGTGCTTGAATTAAAGGTAAATAAAATACTAGTTCCTCAATTTAATTATCATCATTTAATATTTCATCGACTCCAGAAGTTTTTCCCACCGTATTCCCAGCGTGTTGTCAGCGCCACCTTTTAGCTTCAAAATGAGGTATAATATAGAAGCGTACTATCACTATCACCTGAAAAAATCAATTGTAGACGCGATGTCAAAATTTGATGCAATGATTTGATATATTGACCTTTTAATTGAACAAAATGCTGTAAAAGCTCAGGACATAATTTGTGTGGCTTTGAAAGATAATGTTGTTTTATACAGAATGTGCAAGAAGTAATACTGCAAGAATAGGCCAGGAATTCCCCACGATATCTTAGGAGTTCGTTCTAGTTCACAACTTTTTTGACAAAAGAAAATCTTTGACGTACACTGCTTGAGCTCCGACAAGAACTCGAAGTAATACTATTTTTAAACGTTTAAACAAACTAGTTGAGTTTCCTATGAACTTCCAACTGAGAAAAAGAGTAGACCCTTTGATGTTGTGGTGTCATTGTTCTTTAGATTCAATCAAAAATTTCCTCCACAAAATTGTGATCTGTGACGAAAAGTGGACTCTCTACGATAATTCAAATCGGCGAAAATTGTCAGTTAACCCTGGTGAGCCATAAATCAGTACCGCAAAACCAAATATCCACGCCGAAAAGGTATTGTTATTTATATGGTGGAATCAACTGAGTGTCATGTATTGTGAGTTTTTCCAATCTGGTGAAACCGTCAGAGCTGACTGTTATCAGGAGCAACTGATTCATGTTAGTGATGGTTTGAAGGAAAAACAGCCTTATACTGACAAGAAATGGAGGGACGTCATTTTGCTTCAATACAACGTATGGCCTCATGCAGCAAAAGAGATTCTGAAAACGATAATCGAGTTGGTCTGGGAGATTTTATCGCTTCCGGTGTATTCTCCATATTTGGCTCATTCACATTTTCACCTAGTCGATAACTGATTCATAACTCTCGAAGAAGTTGAAAAAAGTCTCAATGACTTTATCACGTTAAAAAAACCAAGTTTTTTTCAGTGGGGGTTTCGAGAGTTGCCTGAAAAGTGGCGTCATGTGAATAAAAAGTGAGGAGATTACTTCGTAGATTAAGTTTGTATTACTTTTTTCATAAATAAATGTTCAAGGTGGTCAAAAAAGGCCTAGAATTAAGTTAAGGACCTAATGTTATATCATCATTTAGAATTTTAGAAAAAAATTTTAAAGAATACTGCTTGATAGATGGGGCAAATATTTAAAGAAAGTTTGTTGCCTACATTGACGAATGAATTTTTATATTAGGAAACTTAGAGTGATGTATAGAGGAACGAAATGGTGCATGTTTTGAATTTAAAATATAGATAAAATTGATATTATCCGAAAATTTGAAGAAATCTGTAATGCATACACAAATATTGGTTACTGTTCTTTAATATTTACCTGAAACATCCTTAACCTATCATAAAAGAATGTTGTATTTTCTAATATTCTCCATATTTCAATGTTTTGTTTGTTTTTGATGTTCAAAGATAGTTTTCCAAATATTGTTTATTATACAGAAAAAAGTCACAACGTTGATTTATTAAACATTAATTAAATATTGTTTAAAACATTAGCTTGTTTTTTCTTCTGCCTCTTGATGAACAGCTTCAAATAGTCGAAAAACTTTTGAG
The DNA here is from genome assembly GCA_031761425.1 of Cosmopolites sordidus. Lineage (NCBI taxonomy): Eukaryota > Metazoa > Arthropoda > Insecta > Coleoptera > Curculionidae > Cosmopolites > Cosmopolites sordidus. The sequence goes on along the minus strand of JARFXV010000464.1, from coordinate 773,667 downwards.
TACTTAAGCTGATTATTTATGACATAATAATACTTTTTTATGAGTAACAAACATTCTCACTATTTCTTATTCGATACGAAGTTATATATTACCACTTGAAGCAGCTTCATCGACGACGATTCTAAATCAAGTTCAGTCGCTGAAAACGCCTAGATAGTCATCTTTCAGTGACGTCCCCGTTATTGATGCCGCGCAAAACACTTGTCATATAAAATATGTTGGTGAGACGGGCTGCCTCAGCCACTGATCTACCTGCTGCAAGGAAATCCTAACGCGATATGACATATCTTAAATCTGAACACGTTCGGATCATTAACGAACATGCACATTAGAACCAGTAACCCGGTCGTTCTTGAAGAATTACGATCGGGGCTCCGTTTGATATTACGATAGGCAAACATCCCGCTGAGCAGTAATAAATATCGCTTTATTTTTAGAGCGTCAGTTATATGGTTCTAATGTTGCTAGTTTACTTTTTGTGGTGGCGATAGATTTTCACAACGATCGTAACTTACACCACTTTATAATCTTGCGTTGCGTTCGTTACGTTCAAATTGTTTTCGAATTGAAAATAACAATACTTCCTGGGCAAGGTTATGACCTTTGACCAGCTATATGTAAATTTGATATATTTATCTATTGTTCAGGTGGCATACGCACACCGAACATAGGGATATACGAGTGATATTTTGTAATTTATATTGCCTAAAGAAAGTTTTTATACCAATCCAGGAAGGTAAAAGGTATTCGAAATGATGTTTTCAAAACGAGAAATCATAATGTAAATTAATTTGAGGTTATATTTTCCATGATTGGTAAATTTCACGTTCAAAATGTCCAAAACTGAAATGAATTTAATTTATTATAAAGAATTCATTACTGGACAATTTAAAAATTTTGTAATGTTCACTTTAGACGGTTTAAAAATAGGGATTCGGATTTTAAATCGTTTATATATCATTAAAAATATGCAAAACATGATGTCACATGAACTGAATAAGATTAAACAAGAGTTAACAAAAAATGAAAAAAGGGTTACATTTCCGTGAAGCGATAAGAGCAGCATCAAAACTTAACATTCACTAGAATAATATTTTTTCAGTTATAGGTGAGTTTACATCTGAAGTTATTTAGCTACTGGACCTACAACTTAACTTGTCATCAGCT
>JARFXV010000464.1:742500-767500 GCA_031761425.1 Cosmopolites sordidus | reverse complement strand
TCTGAAATAAATATGGCCCAATTACACTTCCAGTCCATAATGCACAGCAAACAGTGGCACATTTAGGATATAAAGGATTCTTATGAATCAATAATGGATTTTCCTCACTCCAAATGTGGCAATTTTGTTTATTAATAATATAGCCACCAACTTCAAAATGTGCTTCATTTGAAAAGCTTCATCATTTTAAGAAAAATTATCTGTTTGTTCTCTGATCCAATTGATAAATGCACGCCGTTTTAAATGATCCAGTGGCTTTAGCTCCTGTGTTATTTGAACCTTATATATCTTCAGATCTAAATTATTTCGTAAAATATGCCATTTTGTGGATTCACTGAGTCTAAATTGCTGCGAATGTCGAAAAACTAAAATTTCTGCATCTTCAGCAACACTTTCACGTACCAAATCAATATGCTCTACGACTATATATTGCTCTTCTTTTATCATCCATCGAACCAGTTTCTTAAAATGTTTGAACAATTCGATTGATAGTGTTTTGTAATTGATAGTACCATTCTGCAAACCGTAAATATCACGCAATTTTCTAAAAACATTTTTCACTGAACGCCCATTTTCATAAAACAATCTGACAATTTTAACGCGTTGTATTATTTACGATTCCATTTTTATAAATGTCATACACTACGCTTCTGAAATGAGACTAGACCTCTGTGTCACAACGCCATCTGAATTTTATTGAAAAATTAAAAAAACCTGCTCAATTTGAAATACCCGTTATTTCCACTTCATTGTCCACTTCATTATTTTCACTTCAATTTCAATTCTTTAACGTTTTCGACGATTTCGCAATATTTTTGCGCATTCTTTAATTCGTGCAAATATGTTTGTGTAAATGTGTTTTTCATTGTGATTAAAGAGTGATATGATTATAATATTTTATTACAGTACCTTAGAAACGGTAGAATGGATAATTTTATATATTAATCAAAAATCGTTGTAAAAATTTCTTCTAAAATAAAATTTTCTTTTGTTTTTACAGTTAACTCGATTTTTTTTAATAGTATATACTTTTATTTTCCTGCCAAATAAATTATTTTGTCAATAGACACATTAACCTATGTAGAAGACCTTTTAGGAGATTTCTGCCCTTATCCAGTCTGATTACTGACATGATTGAGGGACCATCCCGTATCATATTATACATTCTTACATAAGGTTTCGATATTTCGATAATATCGATATTTTCGATATTCTTAGGCTTTAAATATTCGTTCACAATGTTTTTCGTTTGTTTTTAAAGTTAACTCGAGATTTTTAATAGTACATACTTTTATGATAATAATTAAAACACTTGGTATTTGTTTCACAATATATTCAAAATATTTTTTGACATGTTTCGGCCTCACGACCATTCTCAAAGAGAGTTATATATACAGGGTGCGGAAAAAGTTCCCGTACTTTTTTGTTTATGCATTTTTGGCTTAGTTAATTAAGTTATTGGTCATTTCTGATGGTTTTATTGAATTCCTTGTTTAATTTTGGTCCAGAATGTGTCGTAATTATTTATTTACTTTCAGTTACGTTGAAGTTATGTCTCGTGAAAATCAGCGTGTCACTGTGGTCGAATTGCACAAACAAGGAATGAAGACGGCTGACATTGTTCGCACGACTGGTTACAAGAAGCAAACCGTTTACGATGCCGTGAAGCATTATGAGGAGACCGGCGGGACTACGGACCGTCCTCGAAGCGGTCGTCCAACCACCGCGACCACTCCGGAGAACGTCCAGAAGGTCCGTTGCCGTATTCAACGAAATCCGGAGCGTTTGATGCGGAAGATGGCGAAAGAGCTCGGCGTTGATGAGAAAAGCATCCGTCACATCGTCAGGAGGAAGCTGGGACTGCGTAGCTGCAAGATCGCTCGCGTCCATTTCCTCAACGACGCGATGAAGGCGAAACGACTCGAGAAATCTCGTCGGATGCTTGGTCTGCTCGGTGGTGCTCGCCTGTCGAAAGTGCTCTTCACCGACGAGAAGATCTTTACCGTCGAGCCGCTCCACAACCGTCAGAATCGCCGTCAACTGCTCAGGAAAGGCCAGCAGAAGACCGCGGCTGCAAAAACCATCGGCCGCAGCCATTTTCCAGCCTCCGTCATGGTCTGGGCCGAGATCTGCGCTACCGGAAAGACGCCACTGGTCTTCATCGAGCGGAATGTCAAGATCAATGCTGCCAGCTACCAGCAGCGTGTCCTCCGCGACGTACTGGAGCCGTGGGCGGCGCAGCACTTTGGCCCAGTTGGATTCACGCTTCAGTAAGACTGGGCGCCGGCGCATTCCGCCAATTCGGCAATTGCCGTCTGCGAAGACCTGTTTCCCGGCTTATATATATATATATATATATATATATATATATATATATATATATATATATATATATATATATATATATATATATATATATATATATATATATATCAATGATCAATGATCAATGTAAATTTATGATCACAGTACCTAAATATATAGGTGTCGAATGTCAAGATTTCCCGAATTTCAAGTATAACCTGGCCTTTCGGCCGGCACCCGCTTGACGTTGAGTTTCGGTACACCTTGTATATATAATTTCTGTCGAAGCTATAGAGCAAGCAAATCGCGTGAAACAATGAAGTCAAATTTTTTACAAAAAAAGCCTTTCATTAAATATTTCAGAAATTTTGTATTGAATTTTGAAATATTTCTTATATATATTTTCTTATATTTTTTTCTATATTATATATTTCTTATATATTATTTATTATATATTTTTGATACAAAATAAATGATAGGTCCACCTACGAGGCATGAACTGAATTATATGATTTATGTCGTCTTGTGAAAAGAAAGATTGGATTTGGATGAACTTATAGATACGATGCAACGACTAACGTGCAATATTTTGGCTGCAAAACTAGTGCACTTAAATTTACTCTGATGATTATTAGGAATTACTTTCCAAGTACATAATCCCCTATGCCATAATCATCGGATTAATACCTACATGCCGCTATAAATCGAAAGTTAAATTTTGCCTTTGACACCGATGACGCCTAACCCTACCACGTTCATCACTACCACCTAAACAAAAGTTTAGTATCAGTTAGTCATCAATAAAGTAAATAGAGTTCCATTTCAAGTCGTATTTAATTTTAGCTCGATATCAATCGCAATAATGTTTTTTTTTTGTAATGCGCTCTAAGAGAAATTACACAATAAGAATGTAAAGCAGGCATCCCCATTGCAAATATATGTCAATTAACAGTCCTCCTTGTAGCTGCAGCAAAAGCATCACGCACTTGACGGATATTTGCATGTCGATTTCCCAAAACAAGTTTTCTATGAACCTTAGGCATGTCCTCATAACATCAGAGAACTAGCAATGTCGAATTGTCCCCACTATAAAACTTAAATATGTTTCTTTTATACTAATAATACCAAAATAGTGTGTAAACTAATTTAAAATATATGAAATCGTAACTGCTGGCCGATTGAAATTAAAAGTGGCTTTTTAATAGATGTTTTAATATATTTTAAGCCAACTGTTTAGGTTTCTAATTATTTCAGACTATAATTTTGCCTCATCATTTTTCATCGTTATATATCTGAAACGATTTTTTACGGTTCTCAGGAAACGCCCATTCCTGATGCCGAATTCGACGCGAACATCTAATTGGATGAATGATAAAAGGATGATAGGACACGATCGAATTGTCAGGCTTCAAAACCAACCAAAAAAAAAAGACGATGGAAATAAAATATTGGCTCGTCTATCCGAAAGGATAGCTGAATAGTCCAAATTAACTGAAGATCTATGATTTAAATAGATTTGTTGGAGTGTAATGCGTCCTTTAACCAGCGGCGTAACAATGAAGATTTGTAACTACATTTTTAAAACTTGGCTAAACCAAAAATACCATCACTAAATTTTTGCTTTAATTTTTCCAAAATATTAAAAGATTCGCATTACCTTCCCTGGGACGAAAACTGTGCTCTGCTTAAATTATTATTTTGTTTCAATATAATATATATATATATATATATATATATATATATATATATATATATATATATATATATATATATATATATATATATAATGTAATCTGCCTTTAACATTCTACACACCAAACGAGTAGAGACATTTTAAAGACCCAATTCGTAGTATAGACGATTTTCTAGGTTGCCTATTCAATTCTTCTATTGAAACCTTCGGTGTGAAACACTAAACTCGAAGAGATTTACCACTAAACACCAAATCACTTTTTTGAAACTTCTCGACGCACGTTTCGCTAACCATATTAGCATAATCAGGAGATGATTTCATCTGATTAAATTAAAGGGCTAAATCTTTGCGAGTTTAGGTTGGCTATTGAAAAACTGTTGTTTTACTATAAAGTTGTATAATTAATACAACTTTTTTTCGCGCATCTGCACATCACGCGGCTGGCCATGTGACCTTAGTTTTTCTTACGCCCCCACTCCGTGTAACAGGCTTAAGTATTCAGTTTTTTGACAAGGCTCAACGATCCATCTTTATAGCCTTCTTAGCCCGTCACAACATTGACATAGCCTGCATCAGCGAAACCCATCTTGCTAATAAAGAGAAATTGAAAATACCAGGTTATAAAATCTATCGAACCGATAGAGAAGCTAGGGTAGCCTCGGGCGGAGTCGCCATTTTAATCAAAAACAAAATATCTCACACACCAGTCGATATGCCAAAAGTTACAAGCTTAGAAATTGTATCAAAGTAAACTTTCTCAATAGCACCAGCATCCAGTTATACACTGTCTACAAACAACCCAACAAAAAATTAATGGACAGCGACTTACAGGCAATTTTTAATACCACAGAGGCAACATTGTTAATTGGAGATCTTAACTCCAAAAACACTGTGTGGGGCTGTCGCCAAACCAACCCAAATGGGGTAAAGCTAAATGAAATTGCAGCAAAGTACAACCTACAGGTACTCGCACCGGATGATCACACATATTATCCATACAGGAAAGATCACAAACCTGATATTTTGGACATAATCGTACAAAAAAATGTAAGAAAAGAACTACATCAAACAGTGCATATAGAGCTCGATTCAGATCATCTGTCAGTTACATTTCCGTTACAGTTACAGTCACAGTTCATCTGTTAATTACATTTCAAGCCGAACCTGTTAAAAATTCTCCTAAGGCAAAACTCATCAATGGCAAGGTAAATTGAGAACTCTTCAAGAACAGAATGGACTCCAAACTGGTACAAATACCTCTCACAACGAAAACAAATATCGATAAACAAGTTACACATATTACAACAACAATTCAAGAAAGCATACGCCTCTCAACAACGCCACCAAAAACAAGAAAAACATTTAAAAACAATACCCCTCCTACCTCTATAAATCAACTAATTAAGCAAAAGAATCGGGCCAGACGAGAATGGCAGAGAACAAGGGATCCTGCAACCAAAAATCTAGTTAATAACTTGTCCCATCGCATTAAGCGAGAACTAGATACTCTTAGAATAATTGAATACCAAAAACGTATAAGTGATCTAGAGCCGCAAGATCCAGGATTGTGGAGATCTACTAAGAAAATCCTACGAAAATCGGAAGAAATCCCATCTCTTCTGGTTAATAATACATTACTACATAGCGATGAAGAGAAATGTACTGCTTTTGGTGACCACTTGGAAACACTGTTTGATCAACAGCATACACAACAGGCCTTTGCAAATTTGGTACAAAATGAAGTGAAAACCCACAGACCACTAGCTGGTGTAGACATCAAACCTACATCGCCACAGGAGATAATGTCAGTAATTAAAACCCTATCGATTAAAAAAGCACCGGGCCATGACCAAATACCGAATTTAATACTCAAAAATGCAAGCAAAAAGCTGATTGTCTACCTAAGTTCACTTTTTAACTCTTGTCTAAAATTGGGATATTTTCCACAAACATGGAAGCACTCATACATTTTGCTTTTCCCAAAGCCAGGAAAAGATCACAAACTTATTTCAAGTTATAGGCCAATAAGCCTCCTATCTACAATGGCTAAACTCTTTGAAAAAATTATATACGACAGATTAAACCAAGCGATTGTCAACGAGAACATAATTCCAGCCTTCCAATTTGGTTTCAAACAAGGGCATTCTACGTGTCATCAACTTCAACGCTTAACAGAAACTATAGAAGAGGGGTTTGAGAACAAGGAGTACACTCTAACCATATTCTTAGATTTGGCCCAAGCCTTTGATAGTGTATGGCATGACGGACTAAAACATAAAATAACATCGGCTAAGATTCCAGAATATTTAAAAGCCATCCTTTTTTCATATATAAACAACAGATCCTTCCAAACATCCATACACAACGCAACATCAACTATTAGAAAAATCAAAACCGGCGTGCCACAGGGGAGTATACTTGGCCCAATTCTTTTTAACCTATATACACACGACATACCAGAAACAGAAGCTTCTCTTCTAATGTTTGCAGATGACACAGCTATTCTAATCAAGGAACAGAATCTTGAACTTGGGGTAACCAAACTTCAAGAAGCTACAAATACCATTGTAAAATGGCTCAATAAATGGAATTTAAAAATCAATACAGAAAAGTGCGCAGCAAAAATTTTTACTTTAAGGAGAATCAATAACCCTCCGATTATTCACATAAATCAACACCCAGTCGCTTGGAAAACAAACGAAGAATATGTTAAATATCTGGGTGTACACCTGGATACCAGATTAACGTGGAGAATACACATAATTCGCAAACTCAACGAAGGGTATGCCAGACTCTCTCAACTCTACCCGCTTATCAATAGGAGATCCTCATTAAAAACAGAATGTACCTTATTGCTACACAAATCACTAATTCGGCCTTTAATCCTTTATGCATGCGTTATCTGGGGCAACGCATCGCCTACCAATGTACATAAAATGCAGGTTCTTCAAAACAAAATATTACGAATAGCTGGGAATGCCGAATGATACGTAACTAATCGACAACTGCACCAAGAACTCGGTCTACTAACAGTGTCAGAGTATATTAAAAAGCAAACGATCATCTTTCATCAGAGGCTAGAGCAATCTCCCAGCACTGAACATTATCTACTAGGACGCAGAAACATACATACAAGACTGAAGAGGAAACTACCTCAAGATATGTATTTAGAATAGATTTGTGATGTTAATGTTAAAACTTTCATTACAACACTGTCTTGTAGAACAATTGTAATTGTTGAGCAGACATTTCCATAAATAAAAAAAAAAAAAAGTTTTTTGGCAAGGTTGATGGAGCACAACGTAAAATTTTGGTAAGTTACTGACGTATTATGATTAAAATTTAATTCATATTTTGTGTTTTGATTTTAATAATACAAATTGTGCATAGAATGATAAGTTCCTCGCGAAGAAAATGTCGATATCAACATGATGTATTTTGTTACATCTGTGGTATGTATGCAGACAGAGGACAAAGGAAACAGATTTTGTGACGGAGGTTTATACCGCTTATTTCGGACTACAAATTGAAAAACGGGATAAACATGGGTTCCTCACAAGGTTTGTAAATCTTGTGTTGAATCTTTGCGCTTGTGGATGAAAGGAGAATGCTCAGGGTTATATTTCGGTATTCCTATGACTTGGATTGAGCCTAAAAATCATTTCGATGATTGCTACTTTTGCGTAGTAGACGTCAAAGGCTTCAATCGACATTAAAAATGGTAATATCTAGATTTCGAATCAATAACATGCCCTGTTTTTTACAATGAAGAATTTCCTCCACCTGCTTATGCCTCACATTGAGACTCGCATTGTACGAGACTTGCATTGCTCGCATGTAGGAGACTCATCAGCGCCACAGTTGTTTTCTGAAAATGAACTCAGCGATTTAATAGCATGGGAACTGTTAGTGTCAAGGCTAAATGTAACTAATTTATTGCAGCCAGAAGTATAACAGCTTATAGAATTAGGGAAAAAAATATTACCGCATTTTAGTGAGGACGAAGAGATTGTTTATTGTAACAGCATTACAAAGTTACTTCTAGCCATGGGTTTATCTGAATATAAACCTACTAATTAACGACTCTTTATAAATAGCTCGAAAGGAAGTTGAAAATGTATTTTATTGCACAATGGAAACCGATATGTATCTATCCCAATTCAACCAAAGTCAAAAAAGAATACAAGAATATTAGATTAATTATTGAAGACATTAATTACTATGAACATTAATAATTAGTCTGTGTGGATTTACAAATGGTAAATTTCTTACTTGGTCAGCAAAGCGTATACATAAAATATCCTCATTTGTCTGTGGGAGAATCCTTAATTGTAGGTAAAGCTAATGTGGTAAATAAGCCATTACTGAGTAGGGACAAAATTATACTTCCGCCACTCCACATTAAGCTGGGTATCCTGAAACAGTTTGACAAAGCATTTGAAAAACCGTTAAGTACGGAAAAGTTAAAAGCTGGAAGTACTGATGACCCTCAAATTCGATTATTAGTTTAAGATGCGTACTTTATAAAAGTCATGACTGCTGTGGAAGCTAAAGCCTGGAAAAGTTTCATATCTGTTAGATGTAATTTACTTGGTAACTATAGAGCGTCAAATTATGAAGATATTGTCAAAACGATGTTAGAAAGCTTAAGGGTTTTAGGAGTAAATATAGGTATAAAAACGCATTGTCTCCACAGTCACCTGGATAGATTTCCCGATCACCTGGGAGATTTTAGAGAGAAGCAGGGAGAGCGCTTTCATCAGGATATAAAAGTAATGGAGAAGAGATATTAGGGCAGATTGGTCTCTATAAAGAGATTGTTTTCAAGAATCCCATAAGAGGAAGTCTTATAAAAGGTGTTTTTCTGAGGGGTAATATACTTTTTCCCCTTTTTTAATTTTCACTTTTATATATTTAAAATAAATATTAAATAGAATAATTAAGCGATTTTCAATAAACTATGCATATTAAAAACAACATTTTTGATATATGTCATACATACCTACGGCCCTATTTTAGTGTAATATGAAAATGACGATTATTTCAAAAACTAGAGCGAATTTCGGAAAACCATTTGTAGTTCCATAGTAGTAATTGTCAGTATAAAATCATTCTAGAACCACTCCTATATTAAGGGCAACAAAGTTCAACATTTTCTTTAATCATGAAACTCTTTTCGGTGCTGCCCGGTGCTGCACTTGGAGCATGCTCTGAAGACTCTTTTTCGAATGTAAAATCTTGAAACCAATTTTAGTTAGTGGAAATGAAGGTACAGCATCACTATATTGGTCATATTACTATGAATCTCTAGTCAGTGAAAAAGAGTTGTCGAATACGAATATCAGAAATTTAAAATGAGGTACAATGATCACTACAAATGATAATTCGGTAATTTTTATTTATTGAGTTTTGAAGATTATGTCGTTCGCGTCGTATACCATACATTCTAATGACCCAATTTTCGCTTGCTCTTTCACACATAACGCATGTTATATGTTCAATGGTGACCTGAATAGTTCCTTTAAAATCAAGAATTATTCCAGATATATTTCTGTAAGCCAGATATTTCAAATAACACTAAAGAAAATCTTCCAATTAACATTACCATTTCACGAAATATCGCGTCTGGAAAACGTTTCTTATATTAATTCGATTATCTGGCGAGATGTGTGTCAAGTCGCACCATTTTGATGATAGAAAAAATTATTCATTATCTACTTTATCAGTGCAGGTCAAAGATATTCTGTTAACAGTTCAGACATCATTAACAGTAACACGATTTCCATCATCGTCTTCAAAAAGAAGATTCCTTCAGTCGGAAAAACCGCACTAAACAGAACTGACCAAACAAAACTAATTGCTGAATCACTTAAGGATTTTTATCGGCCCAAATCCTGCAGTTATGTTTGTTCACAAACCTATTAAGCCAGGAGAGCTTGTCAGAAAAGATTATTTTTCCCTAAGGTGGGGGTAGCCGTCTAAGTTCCAATTTCTACGAGCTGTCGTGCATCTTCCATGGTAAATTGACACAATATACTGAACACGGCCTTCTATTAGTGACATTTACATTTCAAATTCTCTTATTGAAACACTATAACATGTACTGCAGAACTTAAATGGCAATGGGTGGGACATGTAACTAAACAGAGTTAGAATAGATAAAAATAATCAATTGAAGATCAAGACAACAAAGTTCAGTACAGACCATTTATAGTATTGCTGGATGATATTGAGTATTAGCAGGCAGGGAAGATATAGTTTCAGGTGGTAAATGTCCAGAAAGAAAGAGGCCTAGCCAGAGGATACACAGATATACTTTCTTAACTTGTTTTTTCATATTTAACCACTTTTGTATAAAAACAAACATTTTTTTGTATAAAAAAAAAGTTGAAACTTTGTATGCAGTAATGTCAATTTTTTTCATTTGTTAGCTTATTTTGTTAGAGGACAAACATTTACGAACCATTCTCGTATTTCTCGTAAATATATTAAAATGAAAAGAGCAATATTTCTTACTTAAATATTTTTGCAAGGATTTTTGATTTATGATGATACCTAATTAGTTTATCTAATGTATGGCTAAACTGGACTAAGACTAAATTTAAATATACTGTGTAAACATTCCTTACATACCAAACCATATACCAGTTTTTTTCAACTATATAAATCAAATATCATTTCACTCTCACTATAACCATATTTGTGGTATAGTTGGCATGTTTAATATCGGCGCGTCTATTTATTTTGACTTGTATAACCACATGTCGCAAAATATATTCGATACGGGGTGATTCTCTCCTATAAATTATTTTTATATCTTGAGAATATGTTATATAATTTTCATTTAAAAAGCTCGCCTAATAGATATGAAAAAGTAAAATTGCTGTAAGTTGGTACCTCATTGTACTATACCTAATTATTACGTTAGAGTTCTGGAGCCATCTGTCGGATGTGTAGTGTGTATCTGTGTATTTATAGTTGGTGGTAACATTAGTTGACCTTAAGCGTACTCGGCAATTTTTAAACTGAATAAAAATATCGAACAAAGATTGTCTCAAACTTTATGTTGCCAATAAAATTTTGTGTTGAATTGTTGAAAATGTCGGAAAAGGCTTACGGCAAGTCAGCTTTATAAGGAACATCAGCACACGAGTGGTATAAAGTATTAAAAGAATGCCGAGAAGTGGTTAAAGAATTCCTTTGTTCCCGATGGCCTTCATTCAACATCTTCGATTGACAAAGTAAAGGGAATGGTGATGGAAAATTGTCATTCAAGCTTAATTTTCTTCAAAAGGAGCATCAAATAGGTTTGTCAAAACCTGATTCAATGAGTCAATTTAGCATTAATTTTACATCCGTGGAACGCATCATAATGGGTAATAACGAGGCGCATGACTAATATCAAGCCTTGATATTGGACCAAAATCGAAAAATTCATGCCAAAGTCGCTTAAAAATTAAACGCATGCTGATCCACTCGATATTCGTTCTGGAGGGATACTCAATCAACAAACACTTTTATTCTGAGCGTATAAGGCCTTTGAGAGAGACTATTTGAGAATTGTCAAAGAGCAATTCTTGGAGTTTGTACTATGATAATGCGCCACCCCATACATTTCTTCTCGTACGCAAATTTTTGACCACAAACTCAAGAACATCATCGATCTATACACCGTCTCCGCCAGACATGATACCGTGTGGCTTTTTTATTCTTCAAACTAAAATTACCACTTTGTGGAAGAAGTTTAGAGTTTTACTGAAGGCATCAAACAAAATTCACAGAAGAAGCTGAAGGCTGTACCAGAAAGTATATTTAAGAAGTGTTTCGACGACTTTATTATATTTATAAGTCAACAAAATAAAGTTGGTTAATTAAAACAGTATTTTGTGATGTAATGAACGTTTCCCTATATTTATTTGACATAATATATGACTGTTCTTTATTGTTTAGTTAATATACAAAAATGCACTAAAAATAAAATAATAATGTAGAGCTTAGCCTAGAACTTATAGAAAACCTTCTGAATACTATTTACACTTGCTTGCTTATTTCTTTTTTTGCCTTTTTCATTAATATTTTCTCCTGTATTATCATTTCTTCAATTTCATCAATGCTATTTCCCTATATGTTTAATGTACAGTGGCGGCTTGTTCACGACCTCTGCGTAAGTTTTTTAAGTGGGAGGGCGTAGAAGAAAATAGTGCTGCTTAAGATTTTTTTTTGCTTTCCTCTTCCTCCTTTTTACTTTTTGTGCTATTGGAACCTTATACAGGAGGTGAACCAGGAAAATAAGTGAAAGGAAAGTAATTGAGCGAAAATAAAATGTGGTGTTTTGCTCTGAAAAATTGTTTACTTTGATAAATGCTGGAGGGGCGGCGCCCCAACGCCCTCCCTCACGAGTCGCCACTGTTAATGTAACATCCAAATACTTGCATGTTTTAACACGTTTTAATCTGCTGTTTTCCAAGTCAAGGCCTTCTATATCTTTGTGGCCTAGGATCATATATTTTAACTTATTACATTATATTGTCAATGCTGTAACTCGATACTTTTCTTTGAATTTTCAGATCTTTATCTTCTGCTAAAGTCTCTGATTATCGGCGAATTTTTAAATGCATTATTTTTGCTCGTATAATGCCATTTCCTTAATATGTTTGTACATTTCTTCAGACTTATTTGTAGATGAAAGACAATATTGGTGTATTGTGTATTGTGTATTGTGTGTACTGTTTTCCTATTTTGCAATATTCAGGGTCTATCCAATAAAAATCGGGACAGAGGTCATAAAAAACATTTATAGACGAAATAAATAAAGTAACTTAATAATTTTCAAAATATGACCCTCCTGCATCAATACAGCTCTACCAGCGGTTTTTCCAGTCTTCATAAGCCCCTTGGAAGTTCGTAACTACAAGGCTATTCAAGCACTCTTTTGGGCTGCCTCAATCGTCCTTCAACAATGTTCTTTCAGGCTTCTCTTAATACTAGGGAACTAAAAAAAGTCTGGGGGAGTCACATCTGGACTATAAGGTGGTTGGGGCAGCGTTATAACGTTGTGTTTGGTCAGTACCTCCCTCACAATTAGCGACTTGTGACTGGGTGCGTTGTCATGATGGAGCATCCAGAAATCAGCGATTTCTCGTAATCTCTTATCAGCGATCTCTGCGTAAAATTTGCCGTTCACTGTTTGACCAGCGGGCACAAATTACTTGTGGACCACACCTTTTACATCAGAGAAGACAATGAGCATTGATTTCACTCCTGACTTGTTCATGCGACCTTTTTTCTTGTCAAATAGATGCGTTTGTGTGTTATTCAGAACTTTACATTTTCGTCTCCGGATCATACTGGAAGATCCAAGTTTCGTCACCAGTTATCACTCTGTTTAGAACATTTGGACCGGTCTCTAAATATTCCAAAAGTTCACGGCAAATCGTCACAAGGTGATGTTTCTGCTCGTCTGACAATACCTTCGGTACCAACTTTGCGCACAGCTTGCGCATTTGCAAATCATCATTCATTCATTTGAAGAAAACGGCTACTGAATAGAAAACTATCGATTGTTGGTTGAAGCTAATGCTGAACATGCTCTAATCCAAAAAACATGTGAATCATGGTTTAAACGCTTTAAAAGTGGCGATTTTGATATATAATTATTGTTGTTGATTCTAAATAAACGATCAAATGTTGCGAAAAACTCGACATTATTAACCGAAACATCCATTACGTATTGAATGAAGTAAGAAGGGAATAGTTCACGTTTTAACATCGAAAGAAAAAAATGGAAAGAGAATCCTGATTAGAATGCAGTATGAATACTTAATTGATACAAGGTGTTGGTATGAATACTTAATTGACACAAGATGAATTGTAAGATAGGTAGTAAGATAGGCGTAATAGATAAGATAGTAGTAATATTAGCTAGGTGTAATAGGTAGTAAAGTAGTAAAGGAAGTAAAGATGAGTAAAGTTTCATTGTAACTAGAAAAAATCAAGATGTTCAATTGGAAGCATTATTGAGCGTGAATATGTACCATTGGTAGTCGTGAAATGTGACTTCACGCAGATTATCTGTGAGTGTACTTAAGTTAATAGATTGGCTTCAACAACTTTGCTTGTAGGGTTTCAGAATTTTCCCTAATAAGTTAACCCGAGCATGGTTGATGTAAGAGACCAATCTCTTTTTCATAGAACTTTTAGAACTTTTCCTACAGTGCAACTTTTGCACTGCAAGAATATAAATTGTGCCTTCTCGTCCGATAGCGCATATTTTTCTCACCGCTGAAATTTATTTGAAATATTTTTTCAACAATAATAGTAAATTACCTGAATTTAAAAATGTCATATTACACATAAAAAGATAAATTCATATAATTTAACAGTAAGTTATTTTCATACTACACTATATGAAAAAGCTTTACGCACATAAATGAAATAATTTGTTGATTCATGCATTTGATTACATTTTTGCATTATTTCTTACATGCACTTCATTGAGAGCACACTTCTTTGAATGTATTATCATTTCGCTGACTATTCAAATTCCAATATAAGACGGCGATGAAGCAGTACGCCTCTGAATATATATATATTAAACAAAATGGGTGGATCAATAACTGTGATTTGGTATTTAAATTAGACGAAATTAGGTAACAGGGTATCTTGATTTGGCCAGTTAGAGATGATCGGTGGCATTTGATTTTTTCGAAGATCGTGACTGATATATCTTTTATGTCGTATCGTTGGCTCGACGGTGATCAATTTTTCATACATTCGTCTTCAAATGAAATGTAGAACGGGGCGTAAAATCTGGAGCGGCATCTATCGCCTTGATTAGATGAAGGCGGTTTCGATATATATATATATATAAATTATATAATATTCTGAAGGCAAAGGCTCGGGGGATAAAAAGCTTCGTTGTTATGATTTCGGAATTTCAGTTTGATTATCTCTCAATTATATAATTGAAAAGAACTAAGGCAATTTGATTTTAATAAAGATAATAAATGATTTACACAGCCATTAATAATTTATTGCAAATTAATAATTTGTTTGAAATAATTAACACTGATTCAAAAACTAAACGGATCTAGGTCCATGGAATAGGTCACATGGAGGAGACATTTTTTTTCTTTTAGCGTTTAATTTGTCGTTTCCTAGTATACAGTATTTTTCAAGTATTGAGTGCATATTTCCAGTATTGGCAACAAACTAAAGAGCATCGACTATAGTTCTGAATAATTAATTTTGTAACTTTGGAAGATTTCGTACTGGTTGAACCCCACAGCTGGATTTCATATGTAGGAACAGTTAGGTTTTCTTTTCTCTTTTACTCTATCTAGGAATTTATTTTTCAATATCGTACAAGCAAGTAAATGTAAAAAAGTACTAAAGGAAGTAAAGATAAACTTTCATCGCGACTAAAAAGAAATCTAGAGAACCAGTTGGTGATCAAGATGTTCAATATATAATACTGGTGATCGTGAAATCTTACATTACACAACCTTGCTTTCAACTACTTTGTTTGCGAGGCTTCAGAATTTACTTAACAGGTTAACCCAAACATGGCGACTTAAGAGATCGATCTCTTTTTCATTGAACTTTTGGAACCAATATTATACTGCAAAAATAGAGATTGTGCCTTCTCCTCTGACAGCGCATATTTGGTTAAATCTGATATACTTGCAATTATTGAAATATTTTACTAAATTTGATTCCGAGTTGCCTTCTTAGAGCGAATGTGATGTGTGCTGATTTGGATTAAGTTAATTTAATTATCCATTTTTGCAGCCACACCTCAAAATGTTGTAGTTATTTTTGAAAAGATTAGATGCTTGAATTTTGTATTTGTGTTATATTAAAATAACAATATAGTCTAGTATAGGAAGGGCAGAGCACAGAATAGGTTCAAGTATACAATCCTGCGGTACGGCTGTGTTGATGGAGTTTAATTAGTATATACAATATAGACAAAATATTATTATTGTACAAAGTTGGCAGGGAAGATGATTTTATTATAAGTTTTATACAATAGGCTTGGGTGCCACCGATGTCTGTGCTGGGTGTTACGGGGTCTTATTGGTCGGTCAAGCTTGACAGGCGTCCAAGAATATAACGGAATAGAATTTTTTTATCTTAAAATTATTATTAATTTTTTAACTATTCAAAAAAAGAACATTTTATGAATTTGAAAAGTATTATCCTATTAATGAATATTATAAATTATTGCACCAAACTGCTCATTTTGTGTTTTCCGTTCCAGTAAAAACTAGAAAGAAAACTGTACTTTTTCCTTTTTTCATTATATAAGAAAATCTTAAACAGTCAGCTGAAACTGAATTTATAAATATGTGATATAAAATCCAAAGAAACGACTGTTTTTTTTTTAAATGTGAAAGCATAAAAACAACAATATATCGTATTAATTAGAATATTTTGCATTTGATAACCATCGAAATATTAAATAAGCACATAATTATAGAATATTAATTAAATACTTTGTTCGTGTGGCAGCTAAATATATTCAGTGACCTATTAACATTGAAACCCGTTTCATCCCGTTTACGGTTCCAATATAAACACTTATTTAAGCAAATTGCTATTAAGTTGGAGAGACACAAAATTGATTGTTTCCAAATGATGTACTGTTTCTAGATTTCTACTACCTAATAAGTACACACTACAAATGGAAATAATACAAACCTTCCATACTTTTTCTTAACTTTTTTTACTAAAATCCAATTTCCTTTGATGAATTGGAAATTTTATATTATTATATTTGTTTGAAAAAAGGTCTAGATTATCGATCGAGGCACTATGAAGAAAGAAATAGAAGGTCACTCAAAATATTTAAAGTTGGCAATATTTCAAATATATTGCAATACATATTGTATTACATATTACAATATTTTTAAGCCAAAAACGCACAGATTACGCAAATTATTATTATTTAATGGAAGGTGCAGTAATTAATGCTTATTGTTACTAAAATAAATCATTCAATCTAAATTAAATATTTAAACAATATAATCTAAAAACACATTTTTTCAGAACAGTCTAGTTATTCAAAAGAAATATTTTCAAGATTTTTGATGGCAGTAATTCAATCTTCAAAAATTTCTTGGGGTAACAGACATAATTATATTTTTGGTATATCTTGGTTTTACAAGAAAAATATGACATCCGCCATCTTCACTATTCGCCAGATTTAGCACCTTCTGATTCACAGTTTATCTCAAAAGTCTAATTCCATTTGAAAGAGCGTTTGACTCGAGCGAGGACCGTTCTTATTCTATAAACTTTCTAGAAGATGTATGACCATGTACTCACCTCAAATACATCCACATATGCCGTACTCACCGAATGTAGCTCCCAACGATTACATCATCTGTCCAAACCTGAGGAAATGTCTTGCTGGACGAAGACCGTTGAAGCATGGTGCAAAATGAAATACGTCATTATATTTGTTCTTTAACAAAAACGATAGAACTGTTACCGAAGTGCTTTATTTATTAGGGCACATTTGTGATAATATTTTTTGAACGGTACAAAAAGGAAGTGAAACGCATTGATGACGAGGATGATTTTTGAATAATGTTCAACCCACTCGTGAATAGGTTTCCATAGAACCAACATTTCTATTTACATAAAAACCTAGTAGTTAATGCTTTAACAAACAGTTATGAGTACACTCTCTTCACTTTTCAATTAGTATCAATTTGAATTCGTCGCAACAGTTGCCGTAAAATAAAAAGTTCCAGAAAACGATTTGAGTTTCAAAGTGACAATTTTACTGTATATCTAATAAATTCCTTTAAAAATAAAACATTATTTTATGGTATCGTAAAACTAAAAGTAGTAAACGTCACAATTTGTTAACGAAGAAGATCGACCACCGACAAAGAAAAAGCAAACGTTTCATACATCATTAAATGCCTCTTACCCGTATCAGATTCTAAACAGATGTACCATGCTGTTTACAGTAAACTTTTTTTTTTCGACAAAAAGTCAACTGCTACTTCGATGCCAGAAGCGTAGATGAAAATTTGAAGGAGCCCTGCCTCAAACAATTATCGTTATACAGTTAAGAGGATAATTTTACGCGTCCAACAGCTGGCGACCGTGTACCATCATCATCGTTGCAGTGAAGATCGTACCTATTCTCATTAGTTTTCCTTTGTGGCGTACTGGCGAATGCGTGTACTATAGTCATAATCTAAAAATAGTAATTCCTTATTTTGTGCGTATGTTGCCAGCGATCCTTAGTAAGAAGTTGTTTGATTTGAACGGTAGGCGAGATCAAATAATAAGTTTCGATGCGGAAAGCTGATCGAAAGCGAAAATTAACAGTTCTTGAAATACAGACAAGCTATAATTCAATATTTGTTTAAAATTCTCTATATCGTTAGTGTTTATGTGTATAGTAAATCTTTCCATTTTTCTTAGCTTGATATGAGAGACTCTACAATTGTATATCAGTCAGACAAAAAACCTATATTTTAGTTAAATATATTGATATTCAGGGTGCTTATTGTTAAATATTAAAAAACTAACGGGGAACTCTATAAGAATGGAAGAACAAAATGCGGATAAGTTTTACATTAAACATTTGATGTTTTATGAGTTTCCAAAACGTAAAAATGCCACAAATGCTTCTTACTGGATAGTAGAACATGCCAGAATTGGTTTGGTTAAACTGTTATTCTTGAAAAAACCTTCTCTGGCCTTCTCTCGTCTAACATTGGTGAATAGTGAGAATTATGTCGATCTACGTGGCCAATGAATGTGACAATTGATTCATCAGAAATAATATATTCCTTCAAGTAAGATATCATTCCTGTCAAGTAATTTCATAGTTTCTTCGCAAAATTTTCTGATAACCTTAAATAATTCGTGGATGTTTAAGTATCATTCAGTCTGAAGATTGGCTAATTTGATTTTCTATATCTATTGGTCATTTTTTAGTCATCTTTGCCATTGCATTTTTTTTTAATTTTCAATTTTCTCGAACAATTTGCAAATCTTATTATTCTAAATTCTAATGAAACAATAACTGCTAAACATTATTATGCTCAGCTTGAGAGATTAAAAATGGCTTTGATACAAAAACCTCTGAGACTGATTAATCGCCAAGGAGTTTTGCAGTATGCCATAATACCTCATGGTGCTATGATCATCCAAGAAAAAATGGAGGGGATAGTTTGGGCTGAATTTCCTCATTCGCCGATTTCTTCAGATCTTGCACCGTCAGATTATCATCTTTTTAGATCTATGGAATATTTTATTTGTGAAAAAATTTACTAAATATAAAATAATATACATACATATATAGTTAGTTAGTTAGTCCGCGGATGGAAGAATACATTAGAATATTAGTCCGGGAGTACATCCGATCACAAACATGCACAAACGATCGTTAATTGAGAATGGCAAGTGTGACCTTAGCGAAACATTTGCACGTTCCCAACTAACGGGACACAAAAGATCGGATGTACTCTTGGACTAATAGTCCAGTTGAAGGGATAGGTGGGGCTCCTTCCCGATCAAGCAACCAACAAAAGTGTTCATTTAGGCGGAGACGTAGCTTGTGTATTCCACATGAGATTGTGAAACCCAACAGTTGGGTGTGTGATGACACTCAGCTACTGCTGTCTCATTGGACGCAGTCCAAGAAAATCTAACACTACATATATACGCCATTCGACGGGAGGTCGGCGAAAACATGGGTTGTTGGCTGTGGATGGGATCTCCCTATTCTTGATGGTATGGTATATGTCGGCGCCCTGAAGAGTCTGAATCTCGAGAGACGAAACATATGTCATCGAGTTGAAGGGATAGGTGGGACTCCTTCCCGGTCAAGCAACCAACAAAAGTGTTCATATATATATATATATATATATATATATATATATATATATATATATATATATATATATATATATATATATATACAAATACGAGGGTTGCTATTTATGTATCCAGAATAATTAATAAAAACAAATATTCATCATTGAAAATAGTTTTATTTATTTTTCAAAATATTCCCCACAATGATCGATACATTTTTGCATACCTTTGAACCAATTTTCATTGCACTTTTCCATTCCGTTTGAGGTATCTCTAAAACATACATTTTGAACACATCAACCACTTCTTCTGGCGTCGAAAATCGTTGACCACGTAGTTTATTCTTCACGAACGGGAAAAAAAAAGAAATCATTGGGTGCCAAATCAAGGCGGTATGGAGAATGACCAATCAATTCGATGTTTTGACCGGTCAAATATTTGGTTGTTCGGTCCGATATGTGAGAGCTTGAGTTGTCATGGTGAAAAATGATCCTTTGTAGCTTGTTTTTCTTATTTCTGCAAAGACCTCTGGCAAACAAATAATTGTGTACCATTCAGAATTGACCGTTCTACGATAGCCACAGTCTACTGTAGCCACATGCCCATTTATCCCAAAAAAACAGGCGACCATTCGCTACAAAGTGCTTCTTGGGCGAACAACTTTTGTTGAGTTTGACTCATTTTAAAAGACTCATACAGTCTACTGCTGTTTACTTTCGAATTCATACGCATACATCCAAAATTCTTCACTTGTGTAGATGTTATAGGGGGTTTTGACGCATCACGATTGTATTTTTTGAGCATTTCTTTGTATCAATAGACACGAGCCTCTTTTGAACGATTGCCAAGTTATGCGGAATCCAACGCGCACAAATATTTTCCACGACTAAATGTTCATGTAAAATATTGTGTATGCTTGTCTATATCATATGATGATCTTGTTTTATTAGTTCGCGCACAGTATTGATGTTTTCTGACACCACAATCGATTTTGGACGACCTTCCTTAAATTCGTCCGTGAGCGAACGACGGCCACGATTGAATTCGCTAGACCAATGATATACAATGGTTTTAGATGTGATTTTTTATTTTAGATAATTCTAGTTGACAAATCTAATTCAAATTTTTGACTGAGATGAAGTTTTCAAGTCACTAAACAACACAAATAGCGCCCGTATGACAAAACGTTCTGAGAATGTATACATTCAATAATGTCAAACTTTATGATGTATATGTCAGATGATGCCTAGCCACACCATTGTTGCCAATTCAGAATACATAAATAGCAACTCTCGTATGTACAAGGTGCGTTTCACGGAAAACAGGACACAAATATTTATTTTGAAGGGAGCCAAATCAGGCGAAAATGGTGAATGATTGATGGTCCAAGTAAAAAGTGGTAAAAAAAAATTAATGATGGGACGACGCATTATCGTGAAGCAAGCTCCAGCTGTCTTGTTCACGGTATTGTGGTCGCACACGATGAATACGCGACAATAGATGATTTATAAGACCAAGATACAACACAGCATTGATCGTTTGACCAGGAGGAACGGACTCCTTGTACAAGATTTCCTCTTAAATCAAGTCCTTGCAACGTTAAATTCAGAGCAGTTTTTGGTCATCAGTCAGTTGGTGACGAAAAAAGCATGCACAAACCTCCCGAAGACCCAAATCATCGGTCAAAATGCGATGAATTCAATCTTTAAACATGTTGAATTTCATTTCCATATATCGCAATGAAGATTTAGGCCGATTTTTTTATAAATTCACGCACAATTTCAATGTTACTTTGAGTAACCTTGAGTAACCACGAAATTTTTCGCAGCAGGATGTTCGTCGTCCTTGATGCTCTCACGACCTTCTTTGAATCGTTTAATTTTGATAATTAGGTAAATAATTGTTCGAGGTGCATTTCGGCAAACCAGAGATTTAACATAACCTCACAAAAATAATCCAAGGACGTCAGAGGTGGCCAGTTGGTCAGTGGCCTTTTCTTACAATAAGTCGATTATCTGGCGAGATGTATAACAAGTGTTGAAAGAAAACATCGTTTATATTCACATTTCAGTCACGCAAAATATTTTATGTTAGTATATTCCTATAATAATAGTATATTCCTAAAATAAGGCCCTGTCACTCCTTCAGCCCAAAAACTGCACCAAACAGTGACTTTCTGAAAATGAAGAGATAACTCCTGAATCATTTAAGGACTTTCATCGGCCCCAATCATGCGCTGTTCATGTTTCTCATACAAACGCAATAAGTCAGTAGTGCGTTTCGTCGGAAAAATAATTCACCGAATTGTGAGTTTCCCTACTTTTAAATTATATCTGATACATTAAGCATATCGATCGGATAGTAAATAAAACGTATTAAAAGGTTTTAGTCGAAATATATTATTCCAGTAACATTTCTCTATGAAGTACATCAAATAAGCATCATTAAAAGAAATTACACAACCTGATGTGCAATTAATTAGAAATTTAAAATTTAATTACTTAATCATTCCGAACCGAGTCAAATTACGTCGAAATTGTTTAGGCTCGTCCGATTCCAACACATCAATTACAGTTTATAACACCTGATAATTATCGTCGATGTGATGACGTAAAAATATTCATTATTCATTATCGTACGTTTGTAAATCAAAGTCAAAATAAAAATGCGCCTCTTACAAGATACCTTCACTCTTTGGCAGCAGCACTATTAATGGGATACGGCATTAATTCTGTTTCTTCTTCTCGTCGGACCTTTGAGAGTTCCGCCTCGTTCGCTCTACCGTTGTTTTGTATTATTTCTGATCATGCGAGAATTATGGTAGCAATAGTAACAGTAGCAATTTTATTTGAGAGAAGCGAGATGTACGACTACTGTGCCTCGTAGGAACGAAATCAATCTTTTTAGTATTCGCAAAAGAATATTTTGAGTTAATTTCAATAATGGGTCATTAATTATTTAAAGAATTTCTATTTTTGTCCGAGTAAATTGCTACGGAAGAAAAATGTGAAATAACTAAAGCATTTATTTACAAAGTTTGGAGGGCTAAAAAGCTTGGTAGTTAATGAATAAAAAAATGCCCCTAGACCCTTTCAAGAAGAAACACTACTGTAATGAAAAAGTAAGATTACTTATTCAGATTTATATTGTCTGCTTCACAGTAAGTCCATCTCACTGCAATAAACTTATTCCAACGATTTTTCCAGTTTTCGAAACATCTTTTATGTGATTTTACAATTCTACAAGACTATGCATGCCCATTGACAAATATCTACAGCACATAAAATGTAAAATATTAAAAAACATATTTATAATATCTTAAAGATTATGCAAAACAGTATAATATTTTTGGGCATATATTAATTTACATTAAAGGATCAGATAAAAATTTGATATATTTTTATCGCTACCTGAATCTGATAAACACAGAAAAGATATTCTCAAAAAATGTTAACAGGTTTTTGCTACGCTACCGAATATATAAAATGACGGAATTAATTCGGCACGGCTCGATTCTGAATGCCTTCCTTTCAGCGCAATATAATTATTGAGAATTAGAATACTAACTACTAAACTACTTCGGTAGTTTGGTTTTTTGCTTTTTCACTTTTATATGTAAAGAGTCAATGAGATCTGCAGATGTCCTATATTCGAAGGCATTTCATTCAATGCACTTCAAAAGATGTTTATATTTATTTGTAAATAGATATAAATAATATATCTATTATATTGTAATATATCTGCATTTATAATATATTAAATTTACTCATTTGTGCGAAAAACAGGAGGCAAGAAAATTCTACCCGAGTATCAAGGCAGTAAAAAGCTTTCTTTCACCCGAGAGAGGTCTTAACGAAGAAAGTACATGACGAAATTTGAAACAACATGGAGCGCATACTAGGGCCATAGAAGACATATTTTGAAATTCTATTAAAATGCACCACCTGAGAAGATCATAATGATAGGCCACACTTTTTGAATGCAGTTCAGCTATTGGTAAAAGTACCATCGTTGCAGGAAAAGGAAGAGTTTAATAAATTTAAAAATAATAAAGCTCCCGGGATAAATAACATAGTTATATTGACCTGAATAACTGGATTAATGAGCATATTTACTGAAAGAGTGGATAACATGAGAAAACTATCACTGCTTTGCACATTTTATAACGTTCTAACAGACATAGTAAGGCAGATGATAGTACCATATATCGAAGATGGAATGGGCGAATATTAGGTAAGGTTTAGAAGGGGACGCTTAACAATAGATAAATTGTTCATAGTTTGTCAAATAATGGAGAAAACAACCGAATTTGATACTCCTTTATTCCAGATGTTCATATATTTCAGGCAGGCGCACGACGTCGTACAAAGAGCAGTAGAATACGAGGTCATAGAGGAAATGGGAATACCAACTAAAATAATTAAGTAAATCCTGATGAAGATACTTAATTCCAAGGTAGTAGTAAAAATCCTGTAATACACTATGATAAAATTTGAAATCGGAGAAGGTTTGCTATAGGGGGATGGATTGGCACCAGTTCTGTTCTGTTTAACTTAATATTGAACAAAATCATCAGCGAAACAAATACGGATGTAATTGCAACAATAATAAATATAGAAAAACAGATCGCAGAATTTGCAGAAGATCTAAAAAAATCGAAAAAATTATTAAGAGTGACATATGATGAAATAAAGGTGAAATCAAAATAGTCAAAGTCACTTATTCCTTACATTCTGTCCTAAGATCTAAATTTGTTCAAAGGAATATGAAAGCTTGGATCTTAAAATACTCAATCAGACTTAGTCACTTATAGCGAGACGTGGATTGTCATAAAGAAAACAGAAAAGATGCTTTTAAATATTTGTATTTATTTAAAAAAAATTGTATAATATATACTTGATTTTGTATAATTAAAGTATACGGCGATGAAAAATCTTTAAATATATGTAAATGTTTAATATGCAAAAAAGGTTATATTAAAATAATATTACTCCCAATAAATTATATTAACATTGTAAAATGATGTCTATCTTGCAAATCACCAGTTTGGAATAAAATATTTAGAAGTATACAAGATGTTTGTTAAATAACAGAAAGGACCACAACTAGAAAACACTAAATTTTAATAAACATTAGAGAGATATTCTATTTTTCTTT
>JARFXV010000464.1:662500-737500 GCA_031761425.1 Cosmopolites sordidus | reverse complement strand
TGGTAGCCGAGTATGGAATCTTTTTAAAAGCAGCTGGTTTAGTTTATGGGTGTTTCTAGGATGGTGAGAGGTTCAGTCAAACGTTAAGAAATTAAATAAACGATTAATCGTGTTTTTCAGTTTCTGCTTCTTATAAATGATTATCATCAGGCACATATGACCCAGCTTTTATACAAAGAAAAATGTAGGAACGAAATCCTGATGGGTGATTTTAATGCCAAAAATGGAACAACAAGAACTGGTGAAAAAGCAACTAGTCCATATGGAACCGGTGAGCGAGACAATAGAGGTGACAGATTGGTTGATTTTGCTGAACGACAAGACCTTTATATTGTGAATTCGTTCTATAAGAAAAATATCCATCTGGATTCACAAGTGAAATTGATTACATCATGATCAACGATAAAACAATATTTTGCAATTGTTCTGTCCTTAACAATTTTAATGATGGAAGTGACCACTGAACGGTACGAGCAAAAGTTAGGATTAACTGTTGAAGAGAGCGTGAAAGAATGGTAAGGTCAAAGAACGGCAAAGTGGATTCTGGAAAATTGCTGGAGAGGGGCAGCGATTTTGAAATGACTTTGGCGAATCGCTTTGCTGTGTTACAAGATCCGGAGGAGATGGAAATATCAATTCAATATGAAGAAATCACCAACAATGTGCTTCAAACAGCTGCTTCAATAGCTCCAGAAGAAAAATGTCTCAAACAGACAAAAATCTCCAGTGATACCATTGATTTAATGAAGAAACGACGGACAATGAGAAATGCAGGGAGTCCTTTTGGCAGGGCCGAGTATGTTGAGCTCTGCAAAACTATAAGAAAACGTATCAGAGAGGACACACGCCAGTTCAACATGCAGCTAGTGTAAAAAAACCCTGAAAGAAAACAAAGGAATTAACAGGACAAAACAGAAGCTGAGAAACAAATTTATGCTTTAATGAGTGAGGATGGCACACTGTGTAGGACGCGTACGCATATGTTATGAAAATTTTATTCACAGTTATATGAAGATCAGAACCAATCAAAGACAACAATACCCACGGAAGAACAAATGCCAGATATCCTAGTGGAGGAAGGACAGTGTAACTGGAAGTGCTAAAAGTTGGTGGTCAGACGTTACATAAAACACTGGCAAAATTATATTCAAAATGTCTCAAAGAACAAAAATTACCTGACGTATAGATAAATTCAGAAGAGATCCTTTTACAAAAAAAAGGAGCACAGAAATATTTAAAGAACTGCATCCATAAGCCTCCTATCAGTAATGTACAAAGTTTTCACTAACATAATATCTAAAAACCTATTAAGAAAACTGAATGACGCACAACCAAGAGAACAAGCAAGATTCAGAAGTGGATTCAGTACAATGGATCACATCCAGGTTATACCGCAGATCATAGAAAGGCACAAGGAATACACCATGCCACTGTTCTAGGCTTTTATCGACTACGAAAAAGCCTAGAACAGAACAAAATTTGACTCCATCTCAAAGCTTGCCATAATGGATGCACTGCTTAGCCAGAGTGTAGACAAAGCATATGTAAACCTATCAGGATCGATATATGATGGAGCTACAGCGACAATTCACTTATTATGATGATGACGCAATATCGCCTATTCTTTTCTCGGCTGGTCTTGAAGAAGTATTCCGTAAACTGGACTCGGAACAGGATGGAGTAAAGATTAACTTGCAAACTTAAACCATCTTAGAATTGCAGATGATATCATTCTCCTTTCACAAGACTCAGAGAAGTTGCAAAGACGCATAGAAGAACTGCAAAGGGCTTGTGAACCATTTGGCTTAAAAATAAACCTGAAAAGAGTCAAGTTATGTCCAATAAATTCGCTGAAGACCAAATAATTTCAGTTTTAGGAAGGGAATTTCAGTTTTGGAGATTGTAGACCACTTTATATATCTTGGGCAGAGGATTTCAATCCGGTGAAATGTGGCTGGCAAGCATTTGGCAGGCTCAACATAGTGTTTAAGAGCAAACACCCACTTTGCCTGAAAAGAAGTCTTCGATCAGTGCGTCCTACCCGTTATGACATATGGAAGTGAAACCTGGACACTCACATCGCAATCAATTCAAAAACTTCGGGTATCACAGAGGGGAATGGAAAGATGTATGCTTGGCATTACAAGACGAGACGGAATGCCCTGCGCATGGATCAGGGAACAAATGAAAGTGTATGACATCATTGGAAGAGTAAAGTAATTGAAATGGAGATGGGCAGGACATATAGCGAGGCGATGGGGCGACAGATATACCAAGGCAAATCCTGGAGTAGATACCGCTTGATCAGAAACATCCGCGAAGAATACCGAAAATACGATGGACTGATGATATCATCAAGTATATTGAACCCGAGTGGCAGAGGAGAGCTTTAGGCCGCGATAGTTGGAAGCATGCTGAAGAGACCTTCATCTGCAGTGGATGGATGGTAGCCGACTGATAATGATTCACGTGCTTTACGCATCTTGATAATCATTATTTTTTTAAGATAGTAGGACTGTGACGTTCTGACAGAAATTTCGTATCATTGCTAAGTTAGAAATTATACTGTCTTTTATAATTGGGGTTTCGAACAATTTTTTTGTCATAAATGGAAATATCATATATAAGGTTTATATCAAAACTATTTTTATTTGTATTTTTTCCTTATGATTAAAAAGTTATATCAAATTGAAAATACATTTTTAAATTTACTACCGATGACGCGCCGACAGTTTCCGAAAAAAAACCCGAAAGTATGTGACCTCACAATGATAACAAAGGCCAATATCATCAATATCGGGTAGGCTCGGAACAATTAGGAAGTTACAGCGAAATTTTCTTTCGCGGTCTTTCCGAAAAGACGTTCGGAAAGAATTGGAGTCTTGGGCAAATAAAACAATTTATTGATCTTAGTCATCTATAGGTTTAATCTATATCTTTGACTGCATTTGTTGGTTTGCTAGCGATTTGAAAATGTAGGGAAGACAAATTAACGTGGTAAATTTAAAGGAAGGATTATTCCTGGCTGTCGGCAAAGAATCCACATGTAGCAACACAATCGAGAGCAGTAACAATGAGAAAGCCCTACAGGATCGTCTATTTTGTAGGATATGAATAATAATATCCAAGAAAGAACGAATAGACAAGAACAAAATTCGACTACCAATTTGGAAGGTAATTGTATATGAAAAGCATTATACTTATGAAAGATTTACAGGATAATTTCATTTGTAGATGGTCAAAGAGTACATAAATTTGTGTGACTAAAAGCTTTCCACTCAAAAAAAAATGGATTGGGTCCCTTCTTTTATTTGGGAAATCTCTAGCATTATAGATAGTTAGCAGCTGGATTTATTTATATTTGCAAATGTTATTAAATTAAGAGTCTAATGTGGTAGTTTGTAAAACATGTGTGGCGAAAAATCGCCATCGTTCTAAAAATAATGAAAACCTTAATGAAAGCAATAATGTAGTATGGGTGGATTTTTTGAAAATGTTGTTAATAGAGTTTAGTGTGGTGGTTTGAAGAATCGGTGTGGTTTTAAAAGTATTGCAAACTTCAATGAAAATAATCAAACTATTATAATTAAAAACAAATATGTATATATTTTGGGTAGTGATTGTTTTTATTCTGAATTGATTATTAATTTAGTTTACATTTTATAATCTACTGTAATATATTATCCATATTATCCTCGTTGGGAAAAGTTTTGTTATGTATATTTAATAATGTATTCAAAAAAACATTATTTCACTTCTTGAGATTAAAAATATAGAATTAATTAAACGGCCTTCGGTTAGTTCTGGTATAAAATTATCACAATCTAACATTTTAGAAGGCAAACGAAGCGCTACTCTATGTATTCATTTAGTATGCGTCATTGGAAGAATACGAAAGTTGATTTTCTCAATTATTAATTATAATATGTTTCCTTTTACAAACTATTGTTATCATTGTTGTAGCATTAGTAATTTTACAATCATCTATAATATCAACATAAATTTATTAATATTCGTTTAAAAAAATCAATAACTAGTTACGTTTAAAAAGCAAATTTACTCAATGTTCTTTTTGTAAGTTAACATCAAGTTATAATACAAATATAATTTAATATTATAAATCTGTGACCATAAAAATATCCACAGCAGGTATATTATTAGAATTAACCTTTATAAACCATTTGTCACACATTACTGTATAACAATATTTTATTTTGCACTTAACCAACAATAATTTTGACAGTATATATACGGGTAGAAACCTTTGACAATAGTGACGAAAAAACACTTTATTATAATGACGTCACAAACATTGCAGCCAATCGCGGCGCGTTTGCAGGCACGTGATTTTTTAATTTTATAAATTTTAATTGATTCATAATTAATTGTAATTTGTTTTAAGTTTTTTGCATCGATTATCAATATTATTTATGATAAAGTTTTAAGATAAAGTAAAAAAATCGATATTTATTTTTTATTCAAAAAACCAAATGTAAAATTTTTTTGTCGTCGATTTTTTAAAATGGATATGTTTATCGAGCAAATAATTTGCTTTAAATTTGTTTAAAAAAGGGAGGATTTCTTGTGCATTAAAAAGGGAGGCCACCGGAAAAATCCCCTTCAAGAGTGAAAGATTTTCACTGTTGAAAAGAAATTCAACTGGCAAAATGATGGATGAAAGGAAAGTGGAAAGAGGTCATCATCCGACTTTAATGATGGTTTCGTGGGGACAGTCGTACGACAGCGTCACTTAATTGTATTTCTGCTAGCAAGGGGTCAAAACGAATGCAAGAAACTATCAAACGATGTTTTCGAGAAGATAGTAAAGTCGCTTAACACGTTACTTGCAGGGAAATATTGGATAACAAGGCGAGGCTCACATAGCGTTGGCTGGAGGCCAATTTGGCTGAGTTAATTCGCTAAAGATTAGCTCTCAAGAAGTCTAGACCTTAATCGACTGGACTATCGGCTGTGAATCGTTTTATAAGAGAAAGCCTGCTGTAGACATCATTGCAATATCGAGATTCTAAAAGTTGATTTGGTGATGATAACAGTTTCTTCTCTATAACAGTTCTCTCTCCTTGTAAGGAGAGAGTGCGGCGGTAGACGAGTGGCCGGAAGGTTTGAAGAAGTGTGTGGAGAAGTATGAACATTTCGAAAACATTTTATATTTTTGAAATATCTCCTAAGTAGGAAATAAAATACAGTAAACTTAATTCCTCTTTGTTTGATTTTCTATAATCTACACACTTATGTACAAGGTACAGAACCCATAGCAAGAATATATATATATATATATATATATATATATATATATATATATATATATATATATATATATATATATGGTAAACTCGAAGAGATTTACCACTAAATACCAAATTACTTTTTTAATCATGTTAGCATCATCAGGGGATGATTCAATCTGAAAAAACTGAATCATCTGCATCGAGAAGTTTAAAAAAGTGATCTGGTATTTAATAGTAAATCTCTTCGAGTTTAGTGTTCACATCGAAATTTCCAATAGAATAATTGAGCTACGTATATGAGAATTATTTTATTTTATTATTATATAACCAATAAAATTTTCAAAGTAAGGCTTAATAAATAAAAATGATTACAAATAATTTCTGCAGAAAAATGCTATAAAGTACTTATTTTTTGGCAAAATTTTTAATGACATAGTAATATGATCTTCAATTAATTTTGTACGTTACTATTTTTATATGTCATCTCGTTTACGAAATATATCATCCATTATTCAAAAACAACTGGTTCACTTTATGGGCACTTTTTAGATGGTAAAAGTTCAGATAAAAGTCAAAAACTATTAATCGTATTTTTTGCTAGTACCAAGAGATCTCCCATCTTTCTAATTTCAATTAAAGATGGGTGAAGGTTGACATGCTGAATTAATAAACATAAAGCATGGCTCATTAGCGACCAGACAAATGTGTTGAAAAAAATATCATGAAAGATAATCAAAAGTAGAACATAATTAATAGAGTGAACGCCTCGTATACATATTTTCTGCGCCACTTGTTTCTAATGTACAATCAAGCTGAACTCATGATCATCCTGCGCTTTCTCGTTTTTTTTTGTATTCGGTCTTTGAGATTTAATGGTCAAAACTGTTCTATTCGTACACCTAGAAATTTTGCAAAGAAAGTCTGGGAGACGATTGTATTAATTTATGAAAAAAATAGACAAATTGACTTCATGAAACATTAAATGAGCGTTTTTCTAAAACAATCTTTAGAAATCGTAAAAATTGAGTGGATTGTTTCGTAATCCTCGTTGGAAAACTGTAATGGAGTAATGTGGTAGGAAAAAATAACATTTAAGTTCCTGAAACAAGTGTATGGGTATGATCATTACTGTTAATTAACAGCAATCTGAAATTTAAAAATATCGACTACAAATAACAATTATAAAAAATCTATAACAATGTATAATTTGGTGTATTGGCTTATTGTAGATGACGCCTTTTTTGGGTTGAACCACATGCATTCCATTTGTGCTTTCCTGTTAATTTTTGTGAAAAAATGTAAACACTATGTAGTGGAAAACTTAGCAACGACAATTCATTATATATATATATATATATATATATATATATATATATATATATATATATATATATATATATATATATATATATATATATAATATATAAGATAAAGGATTCCTATAAAGGTAAAGGATAAAGGATTCCAACTGTCCTGTGCTATTCGGATCCTCAGGCCCGATATGCTTAACGATATCTTCAGTCCATCGTGCTTTCGATCTTCGCGGATGTTGACGATCAAGCAGTATCCACTCCAGGATTGCCTTGGTCTATATGGCCTGCCCATCTTCATTTCAATTGCTTTACTCTTCTAATGGTCTCACACACTTTCTTTTGTTCCCTGATCTATGTGCAAGACTTTCTATATCGTCTTGGAATATCAAGCATACATTTTTCTGTATATTAAGCGTAGCAATATCAAACATCCAATGGTAGCCTTATCTAACCCAGTAATTCTTAACACCCTCTGCTTTGGGGCAGGTCTTTCCGCTGCCATAGTTAGCTGCCCCTTGACCTCCAGATGAGGTTGTATTGTCATTTGCTCAAAGCTTTATTGCCCTACTTAAACTCCTTTACCAGGTAAAGGTTTTATCCACAAAGGTATATATATATATATATATATATATATATATATATATATATATATATATATATATATATATATATATATATGAATAGTTCTTTACATTGATTCATTACTTCGTCAAGAGGCAAGGATAAACATTTATTCACGAACAAAAAAGTTCATATTTTAGTTACAAAATATTTATAACTGAAATATATAAAAAAAGAAAGGGGGGCACTGCACAATTTTAAGCTGTTGTGTTAATAGAGCTATTAATAAGAGTTATAATATTAAGAGTTATTTAGCACCATGGTGAACGCTTTGTTTTTAAAATCAAGAGGATATTGTCAGGTGAATCATTTATAATTTAAACATTCAGAATGGAATATTTTAAGATGCTTGCTAAGACAAAGATAACACGATATGATAATAATCTTTTGAAGTCAGAATTGACCTAATGATTTCAATAGCGGCTTTACCACACACACACAAATGTTGAAATATTTAATTTAGCATATTAAAGTTTTTGAAGTAATACAAATAAGGTTTCTAAGAATAATACCCAAACAACTCAAGAGTAACAGTACAAAATGCAACTAGTCATTGATGAGATAGAGCTACTCTCTAGAGCTCCACTCTAGAGTTCTAGAATAATATAACCTAACATTTAGACAATAGAGTAACTACTTATAATGTGACAAAAAGCGAATATCTAAGTGATGTATGTAAATAATAGCGGTATTATGTAATAAGAAAAAAAAATTAAGAATCAATTCCATTTATATTTGATACAAAAAAAATAATGAGTAAGTTTATCACGGTTATTATAACATTCTGTAATTCTGCAAGGTATGCATCGAATAAGATGATTTTTGTTTATTTGTTCCTAGGTGCGGTGTATAAGTACTTAAAGTTCGTTTAATGTTGTTAGAGGCAGCTCGATCGCTCAATCGCTAGAAAAGTCGGCCAATGTTATGCTCTATCCGCGATAAAATCGGGGGATATCACCAGCCAGTTGATTATCACTATTGGAGAGTCTTTTAAAAACTGCATCCTTTGACGAGATGCTTGCAGTTTGGCATTATCTTGTTGAAAGGTAAGATTTACACGAGCTTGCAGATAGGGACTGCAATATTTCGATTACATAAGGGGTTGTATAAGATTTTTGTTCATAGTTACTAAGGGCGGCTTGTTGTCCAAGTTACCTTGTATACTGAGTGATATATACAGTGAAGTATACTGTTCAAATGTGAAAGTTAAATATCGCCTTTCACCCCGAAAAGGTGTGACTTTTCTACGTTTGTCTCGGCCACTTAATCAAAATATAGGTGCATCGCAAAAATAAATAGAGTTCTATTCTAGGTCCCATTCAATTATAGCTCGGCACCATTCTAGAGCTATAGTAAGGATGAACAGCATGAATTTCCATTCCAAGCAAATGTCGATTAATAGACATCCTCAAAACAGCCCCACATGTAGATGTAATAAACGCATCATGTATTTGCCGAAAAGTTTTATTTATAAGGTCGATATTTTATATGGAAAATGTTGTATAATTAAGTGTGTGATCAAGCGCAATCAAATATGAAATATTTGATCATCCATAGTTTCGTAGCCTACTAAATAAAAATTTTATTTATCCCTAAAACATAGCAAAACACCTTTTAGTCGTTTTTTAAATCTATTTTGAAAAAAAACACGTACAATATTTACCTCGTTAAATTTAGAAAAATGCTCTTTTTAACAATGCCAAATTCAAGTATTGTTGCCATTTAAAAAAATCAAGTTAAAAATTAATAAATAGCCAAAAAGTAGCAAACATTTACTGATGTTTGCATTGCATTAAGAAATATCAAAGCGTTCTCGAGATATTTGACCGTTTCCATACTTAATAGTGACCCTGTAGATTTCGTAAAGCAAGCTAGCTTCTAATCTACACCCTGCGTCCATTAAGTATCAGTACTGGCCTGGAAAAATTTGATTAAAACGAAATACCTGGCATTTTTTATAAATTATTATTCGAAGTACTCTCCTGTAGCTTCGATACATTTGTTACATCGTTTCAATAGTGATTCAAATGCGTGCTCCAGCTTATTTTGTAGAATAGCCTCCAAAGCACGCGTCGAAGCTGTTTGGAAGGTCTGAATGTCTTCAAAAAAACTCCCTTTTCGCTTAAATTTGAACTTTGTGAATAAGGAGAAGTCACAAGGGGCTAAATTTCTGGTGAATACGGTGGGGGCTGATTACACAGACTTGGTTTCGAGCCAAAAATTGCAATTAACGATGTGTGCCTTGGCGTATTATCGTGCAACAAACTCCAGCCTCTGGATCGATATAATCCAGCCAAATGCGACGAATTCTTTGCATCAATCGATTCAGGACTTCTAAGTAGTACTGCCCAGTGACAGTTTGACTAGTTGGAATAAACTCTTTGTGGATGATGCCTTTGCTATCGAAGGAAAAGATCGTATTAAAAGCACCATGTTTCATCTCCTGTTAAAATTGACTTCAGGCGGTTTTGATCATTTCTGGCAGCTGCGAGGACCTCTCTGGAATGACTGACATGAAGTGATTGCTGTTCCTCCGTCAACGGGTATGGAACAAAATATGCACACATCTTTGCTTTACCCAAATCATTATGAATAATGCGTCGAATCGTTTCTATGCCGATATTTAAAGCCTCTTCTGTCATTTTTAGTGAAGCAATACGGTCATTTGCTACAAAATCGCGAACTTTTTCGATCATTTCGGGAGTGCGAGCTGAAATTAGTCTCCCGTCACGTTTGCCATCCTCTAGCGACACTCTGCCATCCAAAAACGTTTATGCCACAGAAAAACATTTGTTCTGCTTAAACAATTATCACCCTACACTGGCTGCATCAACCGGAATATTTCCGACGCAGTTTTACCGAGTTTTGCGTTAAATTTAATAACAGCTCTTTGTTCCATGATTTTATTTGTACATCAAACTTTTTTGGCTTGTAAACAAAACGTCATAAAATCAACAAATATCAACCGATCATGGTAAAGTCGGTTTCGCTAGGTCCAGGATTGTTTAAGCTTTGAAACGACGCCGGTCGTCAATAAGTGGCGTAACTGGTTGCTGAGATATATCTTAAGTACTGATACTTAATGGACGCATGGTGTATCTTCTCATAATGGTAGAAGCAGCACGTCGAATCGTGCAGCTATTTCACGAAAACTATTTCACGAAAGCTACTTCCATACTAATAGCTAATTTCTTTTAAAATTCAGATAATTGCCTCAAACGTTGTAGTAAAACAACAAACAAAGCAATTACTGCTTATTGTAGTAGCATCTGAAAAATATCTCACATAAAAAGACATAAAGGACATCATATTACCATAAAGGGACATAAGCTAAAGGTGAATCAGTTTTTCGGGTTCATGATATGCTATTCCGCGAATATCTTTTCCGTTTTATTCAAATATGTTTATTGAGTGCTACATTTCTTTTGTTTTCGAGTATACGGAGTGTAGGAAAAGGGAAACTTACACATTAATGTTTTTAATGTCAAAGTTGAAATTACTAATACGAATTTTTCACATCATAACACGTTTTAAGCTATTGATGTCGCATTAAGAAACATATGATTAATTGTTTTATTAAATTACATGTTCAAAATGCCCAGCACTTGAATATATAAAAGTCTGGTACCGTTTTAACCTATCTTCCCAAACACGTTGAAAAAGTGCTGGTATATTTCTAATCTCGTTGTCAGCAATTTCTCCATAAATAACAAGTATATCGTGATATTCAAGTACATAATACAATTTTGGTTTTAAATGAAAGTTAACACACAGAAACAAACTGAAATATTTCTTATTGCCAGCACCCTTTGTTATAGGGATCATCTCACTTAGTCAAAGCGACGTTGCCATTTCTATTTTGTATGATCTATTTTTATGATATATGGCGTAATTATTAATTAAAAAAATGTTTTTCATTATTCAATAGTTTATTTGTAGTTTATTCGTTAAATAATAAGCAATTATTATTTGCCAAATATGCTTTTACACATATTTGCTTAATATGTTAACTTTTATCATGGCTTTTTGATTGGTGATTTTGTAAATTTTTTCCTCAGAAATCTTTTTTTCAAATGGTGTGAATAATCGTTGGTTAAATGTATGAAAATTATTTCTTGTACACCCTGTATATAAGAGACGTAAATGACAATTTAAATTTTTTGATTAATTTAAGTATAAAAAAACTTGTTGAAAGATTCTAAATACACATTAATCTTGACTTTTCCATTGGTTGCTGTTGGTTCTTTCTAAAACACCTGGTTTAGTTTGTTAGTAAGTGTTACGGAATTTATTGTTATTCGAATAATATTACATTAGGGAGCCACTTATTTTCAGGTAATTGTACATTACCTTATCTATATTGTTTTAACGGTAGTGCTAATATTGCTTTAGTATGTAAACTATAGTAAAACAAGCATTAATGTACATCTTCTAGCTGTGAATAAAAAAACGTTATTGCTTTTCCACATTAGGCTGTGGTGATAGCACCCACGAGAATTAACTGGACCGATTTCTATTTAGCTGTGTTGACATCCAAGTCATTTTGCTCTCTAAAATTTAGAGTCTTATATTTTGATTTTTCTCCACATCACTTTTTCAATTTATTTTGTTATAGTTAATTTTTATTATAAAATTAAGGTGGATGAATAATGAACAGAACTTAAAAATCATCTGTGGTTATCCAAAGCAGAGTTCTTAACAACATAAATTATATTAGAATTTTACTAATGGTGTTTTTTAGAATATTATAAAATTTCTTTATTTATCTAATAACCAATATGATCTTAATGAATGGTTAGGAGTTACCTGGAATGTCCAATAACATTTAGTTAGATAATAATAAATATTTTCCTTTCAATATTGACATTTCTAGTGTAATTTTTCATAGTAATATTAGATTTAGAAACATATATTTTTAAAACTCCACCATGACTAATATGATTTTGCATATTTAGTGATACTCCTTTGATCTACTTCTTATCTACAACAAATACATTTGATGCCAAATTAAATTTATTACTGTTTTCGTTTGTAATATGCATTTATTTAAACAAAAACATTATATAATATGTTAGTCACAATAAACTTCATCGTATCCAAAATATGCGCCAACAAAAAATTTGTTCCATCGAATAAAAAAGCGCATATCTGATGGCGTCAGGCCCGGAGAATATGTTGGGTATGGAAGAACTTTTCATTCGTTTTAGCGTTTCTTTCACGTCTTCCTTTTTCATTGACATGGATGACGATTTCTGTCTGGTACAATCGAAATATGTTCATTTACCAATGGAAATCACGATGCACTACAATTTTTTTTTTCTTTGCTTGACAAGTAAGGAACTTATATAGGTAGTCCTGCTATAAGTTCTACCCCTTGTACATAAGTATGTAGTTTATATGAAAACAAACTAAAAGAAATTAAAGTTTACGTAATTTTATTTCCTACTTATAATACCGCGCCACATACCATTTCGAAGAATATTGAAGCTGTTACTTTCATCAAATTTTTAGAGTAATCTGGGACAGTCTAGAGCAACCTCTAGAGCAGGCCTTTAAAACGATTTTAGAGCAGGCCTCTAAAACGTTCAACAGCCGATAGTCCACCGGATTGAGGTACAAACCTCAAATCTTGAAGGGCAAGACCTTCTCTAAAACATTGTTTGGGTAGTTTGTTGCCCGCGTTTTGACTCCTTGTTCGTAGAAATACTGTTGAGTGACATCGCCGAACGACACTCCAAACCAAATTATTGAATCACCACACCATTGAAACCATATTTTATCAACAGCATCCCAAATACCATAAGCGTAAATTCTGTACTTTTGTCGTTTAAATTCTTTTCAACAGTGAATATCTTTTCAACTGTGAAAATTATTTTCTTATGTCCTTCGTTTGCATGCGGTTCAAGTTGTTTTATACCACGTGACTCATATGGTACGTAGAGCTGCTATTAAATAAGCAACATGGCCTTATCATCTCGGGCCATGATTTTCTGTTTTTGGAGCGGATTTCACCGAATTCTTTCAGTAATCGCCTTGACTACTGCTGATGTCCTGGTCTCGCAAGGTCGGCCACTTCTTGCTTTGTCCTCGTGAGAGAAGATCTTATCGTATCAATTTACAATAGGATAAATACATTTTTCGATATCTTTTTACGATTTGAACAAGTTGAAAATATTCGTTGCGTATTTATTGCACTTGCATAATACAATAACAGCAATACGATTCTCTTTGTTACTCCATACTATGTCTACTGCTTAAATTATTAGGACGAATTAATCTGTTTATATTAGTTTAGAAATTGAATTAGCATTGTTAAAAAACAACGCGTGAGAAGACACTTGTAAACATTCTAGCGCGCGTTCGCAATTAAGCATATAATTTATGACCACGTACATCATACCAGTTTTAAAGACATTTAGTGTTCAGACAACAAGTGTTTAGATGAAACTAAGTTGGTATACAAAGAAAACAAGTAGTATTCTTAATAAATACACAAATTTTGAATATTAATATTTCATGAGATTCATACTAAGATGAAGATCTAAAGATAACAAAAATGTCCACATATGTTATTTATTACCTCTGGAGCTGTAGGTGATAGGGGAACCCCCGGTCGTGGCGCCCCGATCCACCTGGTCGTGTCCGTGTGACATTCGTCCTGAAACAAAAATAATACATATAATAACACTGTCATGTTGTTCACCCAAAACATATTTGACGAGTAACTCAATTCGAACTGACTTTGCAATATCTCTGAATTGATTAAAGTTGTACTACATGAAGCGCAGTATTTAACAAGTATTGATTAGGAGTATATAATTTCCTGGTATTCTCTGATAGTCATGAGGTTGGGTGATGCTACCGAGGCACTAGATGACACGAGTTGATATTTTTCGATTAATTCACATGTTTGGGTATAATTTTAAAACGGGGCTCTGAATTGATTAAAATAAATGATAATTAAATGGAGTCTTCAAAAAGTCTACACATAGTCTTCAAAAGATAATAGTCACTTTCGCTTAATTCATGTTTGATTTTATTGCATGCTGTAAAAAGTTATTCTTTTTACGTTAAATGTATATCCAATATTGTCTAAAACAAAAAATGTATTATTTTGTTTCTTGATATATAGATAACGCTAAACGCTAAAAACATTCGCTAAAATTTTGATTAAAGCAATATCATTCAAAATATTTAGTACTAATGCAGTACATTTTTATATGAATCTTGTGCAATTCATATTACAAAACTTATCTTTATTCTAGTGAGAAAACGAATCTATATATCAGATTTAGTTACGGTAGTGTAATTCCATTGAAAATTAAAACGTATAAGAACCATGAGATGGCCTAGAGCGAAATATTATGGTTATTTTATTGATTAAGGGTAATTTGTTGTACTGATGAGAATATTTTATCGATTACTAAGCTTTATATCGTATATACTGTGAAAAATAAAATTTATTATAAATTGAATAATAATTTTCTGTTACTAATCGGTTGTACAAAGAATAATAGTGGTTTTCAATGTGATAATGGGTGTTTCTACAAGAGATGTAGGATTTGTTTTTAATTTTGTATTAATGATACTTTCTTATATATTACTCTGTATACAGTAAGAGGTGTAAGAGAAATAACTTTCGTTAATTAGCGTAACCAAGGAAAAAGCTTCCTGAAAACGTGTATCCAGAATGCAACAATTTCTACAAACAACAAGTTAGAACTTTTTGAATTGTTTTTAAAAATTGCCAATGTTACATCGTGTTTATTTGGATACTCAATTTCGGTTATTATCAGTATTCAGTTTTTTGTTTGATTGATCGGTTTTGATCGTATCGATCGGATTGATCGGATCGGAAGTTTTTTTTTTTTGAAATAATTAATTGGTTTGTTTTGTTATAAAAAATGTAAAATTTACACATTATTGTGTAATGATAAAACTAAAATTGCTCGTACAACTTTTAATCACCATAATACGTTTTAATACCATACCGTAATACGATCCTCGTCACATTGAAAAAACACATGATAAATTGTTTTACTGGGTTGATTGAAAAGTTCGCCGATCGGAATTGATAAAACAAGTTTATAGTTGAAAAAATTACTTTATTCTTCCACATATTCTCTCTTTTCCAGGGATTCTCCAATTCCTTTATTTCATCTCTAAAGTAATTATCTGGAAGTCCTTCAAAATGCTCATTTACTGTTGCTGTTACTTTCCCATTTGATAAAAAAGTCAGATCAGAGTCAGAGGGAGCCAGATCTGGTAAATATAGTGGATACTCAAACAATTCGTGGTGTAACTTCTTCAATTTGGCCATTAGAAGAACATATCTGTAAGCCGGTGTATTGCCATGATGAAAAAGATTTTTTCTTCGCTAAACCAGGTCTTTTCTCACGAATTTTTACATCTAATTGATCCAAAAGGTTTGAGTAATACTGTCCTGTTATTGTTTTACCGATTTGAAGGTAATCAATTGACATTATTCTATTATCTCCCAAAAAATTGATGCCATAACCTTTTTGGTCGATTTTGACCACTTTGGCTCCTTCGAAGTTGAAAAACCAGGCTCAGTCCACTCTGCGTAGTTCTGAATCATAGTGGTAAACTCAACACTCATTCGCGGTTAAAAAACGACGTTTAAAATATATTTTATTCTTTCAAAAAAGATCCAAATGTTGCTTAGAAAGTTCTACTCGAAGTCGTTTTTGATCAGAATTTAACAAATGCGGCACCCATCTTGTACATAGCTTTTTCAAGCCCAAGTCCTTTTTCAAAATATGCAACACCCGTTTAGTTGAGATTTCACTCAAAGTCAAATGTCTATCATCCATAACCATATCATGTATAGAAATAATTATTTATTCAGTAGATGCACTTATTGGACGTCCAGAACGAGAATCATTATCCAGGCGTGTACGACCACGTTGAAACTCACCTGCCCACTTACAAACCATTGTTTTTCAAGGAGCAGATTTCCATAATACATTTACTACTTCACTATGAATTTCCATTGCCTTTAAATCTTTTTTTACAAATAATTTAATTACTGCAATCAAATCGATTTTCAATATTTTCCATATTAAAAAATAACACTGATACGTTTATCTTAAGCTGCTGTTTTTGTACGAATGAATTGACAGATCGACTTGAAGCTTCACATATCTTCATATGAAGGATGAAACTTGAAAATGTAGTAGATTATATAGTTCTTTTACTGCTCTATAGATGTCGCTCCGCTCCGAAAAATTCCTGGTACATTTCTAATCTGCTTGATGATTATCCGTAAATAAGAACCATATCGTTATATTCATGTACAGTATACAATGTTGATTTTAAATCGAATTTAAATACACTCTAAAATAATTTTTATCGCCAACACTCTTTGTCGTGAGGATCATACCAATTAGTCAATGCGATGTTGCCAAATCTATTAATACCAAGTAATACCAAACCAAACCAATTAATATTTCAATTCTTCCACTGGAACCTTTGGTGTGAAACATTAAACTCGAAGAGATTTACCACTAAACACCAAATCACTTTTTTTAACTTCTCGACGCACGTTCCACTAATCATGTTAGTATCATCAGGAAATTATTTAATATAATTCTAAAACTAAGCTATATTATATTTATATAATAACCCTATCTAATGAAGCGTGTTAAAATCATGAACTGTGAAGTTTACTGAGCCTTGATAATTGAAACAGTTGACTGAACAGAATAGGTCTTTTATCGCAGTTCATGATGTTCTTACATTTTTCTATTTGAATGTTTTCATATGTATCCAAAGCCCTATTGTTATTTACACTTTTAACCAGTCTTAAATTACTAATATCTATATGTTCGATTGCATGTTGGGCAACACAAGATTTTTCATTTCAT
Source organism: Cosmopolites sordidus (assembly GCA_031761425.1). NCBI lineage: Eukaryota > Metazoa > Arthropoda > Insecta > Coleoptera > Curculionidae > Cosmopolites > Cosmopolites sordidus. The sequence continues at coordinate 720,430 of JARFXV010000464.1, read as the reverse complement.
CTACTTTATCCATTGGAGTACCCAGGACTTCTCTTAATTTATTATATGGTTTGTACAGAACCTTAATATCCACTTTTTTCAAAATTTTCGCTAGGCCTCGTGTTAATTGGGTATCAAACGGTATTACTATGAATTTATTTTTGTTCTGATCCTTTTGAAAAGTCGAAGATTCTTTCAATAATTTTCTAAACTTATGTTTTCTAATTAATTTATATACAATGCTCTTATTATAACCGTCCACTTCGGATATCTCCGTAATTAATTTTAATTCTTTGTTATAATTATCTTTGTTTAAAGAAAAATTGATTAATCTATTTACCATAAAATTTAGATTAGCCATCTTAAGTACATTACTAACGACTCGAATCATAGCTTCCAAAATAAGAACCAAACGTATTTAATAAGAATAGCGAAACGAGCGTCGAGAAGTTTAAGAAAGTGATTTGGTGTTTACTGGTAAATCTGTTCGCTTTTAGTCAATTAATTTTTGCCAAAGATGCTTTTACTGATATTTGCTAAAATGTTAATTCTTATCATAGCTTTTTAATTGGTGATTCAATATGCATTTTTTTTTTCATGGGAACCCTTAAGTTTTGGACCCTTGTAAAAATTTTCTTTCTTTATTCTGCAGTGAGGAATCGTTAAATTTACGAAAGTTGTTTGTCTTACATCTTGTATGTATCCTGTATGTATAAAAAGAGCATTTTTAAACCATAAATATACTAGATATGTATATAGTCTTAGTTTTATTTCTTTATAAATATTAATGAAAAAATATTTATAATGTCACTGATAATTGTATAGGTTATATCTTCTGTATTTAACATTTGCCACCTACAACTCATCAATATTCAACTACGACAACTGGTATAATTACAAGAACATGATTCAAAACAACAATAACACCGCATAACAATCAACAATATCTTGAGGATATGTGTCATGCGTTTACAAATAGTGGGTGTTATGAATATATTTACCGAAATATTAAAGTATATTAATTTTCATTGTTCCCAAAAATAGTTTCGAGTTGTTATTAAGCGAAAATTTTTCCGCGAGACACACATTTTTTAGTTTGCATTTTTAAGGGAATTTGTAGTGAATCCTAAGAAATATCAGTAGCAATTAATTCAGAAAGTGTGGGCAGCAAATGATTACAGACGGCAATTAAATGATCTACTAAACAATAAAGATCAAGCCAAGTCCAAATATTAAATCCACAGAAAAACTAAAAACTATATTTTAGGAAAAAGGGGTCAGAATCAGCTAATGAGATTCGTCGTTCGATATATTTATTAGTCGTCTATTATTGATACTGTATCATGCAGTTTTGTAAATTCACTGAAAGGTTAGATAGCATAATTACCCTTTAGTTTCCAGTAAATTTCTCGAGAGTAACCATGTTAACTGATGACCTAAGCATATTAACACGAATAAAAAAATCATTCAGAATTGGTGAAACTTCAAAAGAGCTGATTTAGAAATAAATCTAGATAAAACAAATATGATGGAAAAGAGAATTAATCCAAGAACAGAACAGAACTGGATAATCGGCAATGACAATATGGAAGTGTGACGGAATTTACTTATCTGGAAAGGGAACTAGACGAAAACGATATCACAGGAAAATGTAACAAAATAATTTACTTCCAGCAGTCTGCCTTAAGATGTATGCTTATGCAAAGAACACAAAAGTTAAGATCGTGGACTCTCATAAAGAAAACAGAAGAGATGCTTGCAGAATTTGAAAGAGTGTACTTAGAAGAATTTTTGGTGTTATAATGAAATTATAGGAGAATTAGGTATAACTTAAACGTAGGAATAATACATCTACTGCATAATAGCTATTAATCTAATAGGTAAAAGATTTCTGTGAGTGATCTTCTCTTTTACTCACTATATTTACATGGCTTTCTATAATTGCATGGTTATGTCGAGATATTAAACAACGTTTTTTTTTTTCAAAAAAAAAGATGGAAGAAAAAAGATATTACAGATAGAATATAATCATGAATTGATCATTGTAGACTATGTGAAGGTTCAGCAATTCAGATGGGTGAATCAAAGAGAATCATTGATGAATGAATACGGGATAACAGAAAGAGAGGTAGACCAAAAACCAGGGGTGTTCCCCTTTACATGATGTGGCCAAGTCGAAAATTATGCCTAACCACAGTGTAACGGAAAAACATTTTATGCAAATATGAATTTTTGCACTCATTTGGTTATTTGTAAACCAGTGCTGATGATTAAATATAACGTTCAATGATTAAATGGTCGTACCATTATAACATCTAAGACAAATTAACAGAAAATCAAAAGAATGTGGAAATTTTACAATTTACAATAAGGTGTGATACAAAAAAAAGCTGAAAAGTTTATTTGTACATGTAGTGAAACGACTCCATAAATCGAGGAATAATTTTTAACGTTTTCCCATTAGTCGAGTTAGTTACCTCATCTATACCGTACGCACCAAACCATTCTGCAAGGTGATAAACACAAATTGCAACATCCTATCGACGTATGTATCGTCACCTATCGCCGATTGCGCTCATTTTTACCACTTTCTCATGTGCTTCGCCCATCGGCCTTTACATTAAGCTATTAAATTATCTAACGATGGTCGATTCTCATAAAAGACCCAGTATTTTGTAACCGTCGAGTGTAGAACGGCCTCTCACAAACATTTTATTATAATTTGCATCTTTAACTGATGATATTCCAAATCCGGCTGTGAAATATTTCGAGATTTGTTTGTTTTATGTATAGTGAACGGTTTGAGATTGAAATATATGCTAGACTGTTGGAACTTTCTTAGCATTATCTGGATTAAAATTTCATCTAATTTATAGTTCCCTGTTTATATCAACCGCAGACTCTACCTTTTCATTATTGGCAAATATTTTACCACCGAGCCATTTTTTCAAGTTTGGAAACAGAAAATAATCCAGAAGGGCTAAATCTTGCGAATAAGTTCGCATAATACTCGCCGTTGATTGTTTTTCCTTTCTGAAGATAATCAATGAAATTAATGAAAATAAACTATCTCACGCGCATCTAAAAAACTGGCGCCATTACATTGCCTACAGACGGAACAGTCTTCGCCTTTTTTGAAGCTGATTACCACCTTTCAGTCAATTGTTTTGATTGTTCCTTCGTCTCAGGTGTGAGGTAATGAACCCATGGTAATACTTTCATCCATGGTTATAAATCGATGTAAAAACTCAGCTTTATTCCTGAGAAACTTGACGAAGTTTCATCTTGAGCTCAGTTTTTTCATGTCCAATTACTCAATCAATATGCGATCTACAGCACTTTTTGAAATGCGTTCCATATGCTTGCTCGTGCACTTTTAGCCGACGGTCATCCAATAACATTTTGCGGATTTTCTTCACCATTTCTGGATTGTTACCTCATTTGGTTTTGGTTGATCAATGCGATGTTCGTCTTGGCAGCTCGTTAGGCCTCCTTTAAACTCTGCCGCCCAATATTTTACTGTTATAAACTAAGGAGCAGACACGCCAGAATAGAATTTATCTCCGCTTTGATATCGGTTAGATGAGACGTTTCAAATGAAAGTATTTTATCACAACGATGACCAATTTTTTCCATATGAGCGTTCACTATTAATGGCTGCCAAACAAATACTAAATAACGTAGCATCGTCAAACTTCAAACTTAAGCTTTATAAGCTTGATACTTTCTACCATAGTAATTCTTTTCAAACAACAATCACCATCTATATGATACTTCTGGGACTACCCTCGCGTACCCATATATGTGTGTGTGTGTGCGTGTCTGTGCGTGTGTGTGTGCGTGTGAGCGCGCGTGTGTGTGGTTGTGTGGGTATGCGTGTGCGTGTGCGTGTACGTGTGCATGTGTGCGTGTGTGTGTGTGTATAATAATAAACGAAATAAAGAATATGAGAAATAATATAAATAATAAATATACGAAATATTGGATACGAAACCTACATTACATTGCTAGAGACACTAGCAATGTACGTCTCATAGGAGACAGCCAATTACGACGACTTTCTATGTAATTGTCAATTTTTTAGATTAAGTTTAGTTAACGCAATAGCTTCAATATTGGTGTTTTTTTTAATAGTAAAATCGCAAGGAAATTAATTGTGAAGCAGCTCATTGTGTGAAAATAGAAGATTTCCAGTGAAACCATAAATTAACCAAACTAAAATGTGCGTGAATAACATTACAGAACAATACTGCTTGATGTGTGCTACCCATGTCTCATCTGATATCTTAAGATAATATTTTAGAAAAGATCGTCAATCACTACCTACTTAATTTGTATTTCGCTAATGATATTACAAAGATCGAATTTTAGATATTTATGATATATTCAGTTGTTTTCTAACGATATTGATCGGAAAATAATCCTCTTGGTGTTTAGAACGAATTAAGAAGCAAATAAAAAAAACCGTATCCAATCATCCCGACCGTGGCATATCCATTACGACGACCTTCTGCATCATCCTCTAAGCAATTGTCAATTTTCCAGATAATGCGAATTATGGTAACCGTATAAGCGTTAGGTAAAACAATAACTTCATCCTTGGCGGCTTTTTTGAGCGAAAAATCACGTAAAAGATTAGCGGAGACGGGCAGTTCGAGTCATATTGCAAATAATAAAATTCGAAACGGTGTAATAAAGCGAACCGGTAAAGATTACATGAATCTATTTGTTGTGAGCATCCGACGCCCTTTGAGAAATTGCTTAGGCTGCGGCTCTTATTCGACAATTAAACTATAATAGAAAAACTTCTGCGCTAGTCGGAAATATTCTTGCTGCTACCTAATCAACCATCTGTTGAGGAAATAATAAACTTTTTTAAGGGTGAATTAAACTGCAACCGTAAATGATGAGAGCAACTTTGATTATCGATTCGTTATATTGTTTTCTATGAAAACAGAAAAAATCATTGAGCATATATAAGGTGTGATGTATGATGAGTAGAGAGAACATTTCAAGAACCATAAATAAAGAGTTTTTAACAAGGACTTTTAAACTGTTATGAGGGACGTTCACAAAGTTCGTGGCTTGACACAGTAGAGATTGTAAAAATAGGACCAAATGGCTATGATAAAATAAGGATTTTAGAACTTACTAAACGGGTATTTTTATTTCCACTCTGCCTCTGCGATTTCATACTATCGCGTCTTAGTTCTATATAGACATTGCAAGAGTAAACTTAATAGAAAATTACGTCAGTTGTTTTGTCTCGTGCGAGATATTTTTTTATTGTTTCGTGAATGTTTAATGATACAAGAATGCCTAAAACACGTGAATTCACAGTGCCGGAACGTAGCCAGATCATGTTGTCGTAATTAAAAATTACATGTTCGAGATGTGCTGTGCACACCACCTTAAAAACGTATAGACAGGCGGGGTTCTTACAAAATAAAACGAAAGCAGGAAGAAAAGGGCGTACAAGTAAAAGAACCGATCGATATTTAGAGCGACTCGCTTTACAAAATCGATGCAAATCATCTCGGGATTTAAGTAGCGCTTTATTCGCTCAACAGGGAGTTTGATTTTCCGCTAGTACAGTAAGAAGACGTCGTGTCAAGGAACCTGATTTACACGGGAGAATAGCTAGACGAAAGCCTTACCTGACGGAGGCCTACAAGAAAAACCGCCTAGAATGGATCAAAAAATATGCCCACTAGACAATTGAAATCACTCTATGTGGGGTGGTTATCTTAAAAACTTATAAAGAGACGGGGTCCCATGAAAATAAAGCGAAAGCAGGAAGAAAACGGCATACAAGTAGAAGAATCGATATTTAGAGCCACTCGCTTTACAAGGTCTTTGTTTTTCTTTGTTTTTTTGACTCTTTGAAGTTTGACTTACCGCTAGCACAGAAGACTCCTCAAGGTAGCTGATTGGCACCGGAGAGTAGCCAGACTATAGTCTTACCTGACGAAGACCCGCAAGAAAAACTGTATAGCTTGGGCCAAAAAATATGCGCACTCGACAATCTAAGATTGCTCTAAAGTCATTTTTACCAACCAGTCAAATATTGAAATACGTTTCTCAGTTACTTTGTTTTCTTTTTTGTAGATACAAAAAAATTAAATTACTGTCTGGAGTAAATAAGCGAAAACTAATTTCTGTATTTCTTTACAATTTGATCGATTTTTGGGCAATCTGGGGCTCAGTACGTCAGGAAACGCGGCAGCGAAGCATTTCTCACGTAGTGCTTGAAACCTACAATCCAAGGCAGAAACATTATGGTTTGGGGGTGCATGTCAGCAGTAGGGGCGGGAGAAATTTGTTATGCGAGGGGTGCATGAACAGCTGGCATTATCTCGCAATGCTCAAAAAAGTCTTGAAATCCGTCCATACTACTGTCCATACTTCAACTTTGCAGTTACAGCTTGGAAAAGTACTACTGTCAGCATGATAACGTGCCTTGTCATCGGACTCAAACAAAAATGCGTTGGTTCCGTAATAATAGGGTACGTGTGTTGGAATAGCTGGCACAGTCTCCAGACCTATCGCCTATCGAAAATCTGTGGCACATTCTAAAGAAAAATGTCGCCAAATATCACTGCTATGAAAAAAACCAACTTTATATACATATACACATTTTTGTTAGGTGCTTGATCGGGAATGAGCTCCAGCAATTGGAGGGCACATGCTTCGAGAGGCAAAGCATGTTCAGGATCGTCAGGGTACCGACACATGCTCTCCCGTCAAGAATAGGGAAACACCATCCACAGTCAGCAACCCATACTCTCGCCGACTTCCCGTCGGATTGGACGCTGTCCGAAGAAATCTAACATTACATATATATATATATATATATATATATATATATATATATATATATATATATATATATATATATATATATATATATATATATATATATATATATATATATATATATATATATATATATATATATATATATATATATATATATATATATATATATATATATATATACATATATATATATATATACATATATATATATATATATATATATATATATATATATATATATATATAAATATATATATATATATATATATATATATATATATTTAATAATTATTATTATTCACGTATGGGCCTTGGTGGACCACGCGAAGTACAATTAGAGGAGTTTGTTGTTAGCCTTCCTTTGCGCCCATACTAATTTTTCTTTCGCTATGATATTTTCCTTTCGTTAGACCAAGTTGTTCCAGTCTTCCTACATTTTTCTCTCTGGCAAACCCTTTAATTGCAGCAATCCATTTAATTATTTCTACTTTAGCTCTACTCCTATTTTCATAAAATTCGACTATTTGTCTAGTTAACCTACTCGGATTCATCCGTTTTATGAGTCCGTAAAACTTAAGTCTTCTTTTTCTCATATCGCTATGTATATCTGTGTATATGTATTGTTTGATTTCTTGGTTTTCTTGAAGTCGGTATGTTGTGCTATTTATTTGTTTGGGGCCTAGGATTTTTCTTATGATTTTTCTTTCCTTCTTTTCAATGTCCTCGATGTCCCTCTTTCTATTCAAAATGAGCGTTTCTGCAGCATATAGACATTCTGGCTTAATAACTGTGTTGTAATGTCACAATTTTGTGTTTTTAGATAGGCATTTCTTGTTGTAAATATTTTGTGTAAGTCTCAATGCCGTTTCCATTTTTTGACATCTACCCTTATTGGCCGCTTTTTCCATGATTATTTCACCCAAATATTTGAATTGAGAGACTCGTCTGATGTTACCATATTTTGTTTTTAGAAATGGTGTTCTTAGTCTGTTGCAGGTCATGTATTGTGTCTTTTCAAAATTTAGAGTCCTACATTTTCTGCTGTTTCTTTTAGGATTTCAGTCTGTTTCTGTGCTGTTATACATCTTGAGCTAAAATTGCTAGATCATCAGCAAATGCCAAGCAATCAATTTTGATGTTGGTTCTCCCCAGTTTAATGGGCTGGTCAATATTCAGGGCCGACTTTTTTTCACGCCACTCCTGTATTACTTTTTCTAGAACACAGTTAAATAAGAGTGGCGAGAGTCCATCCCCTTGTCTCACTCCAGTTTTAATTTCGAAGGGCTCTGAGATGTCACCCATGAATTTAATTTTTGATCTTGAATCTAATTTTTGATATATATATATATATATATATATATATATATATATATATATATATATATATATATATATATATATATATATATATATATATATATATATATATATATATATATATATATATATATATATATATATATATATATATATATATATATATATATATATATATATATATATATATATATATATATATATATATATATATATATATATATATATATATATACACAGCAGTTTTAAACGTGTGAGTTTAGTTTTTTGTTTGAAGAGATTTAGTAAAGCAAGTTTTGACATTTTCTGGAAAATGGATAAAATTAAAGTTCGAGCTCTTTTAACTAATTAAATAATTAATTTACTTAATTATTTTACTCCGATCGACATAAAAAAGGTTCCACTATAAAAGAGACTTCCTTTTCGTTTTTGATATAATTATGCCTCTGATAATGCATCTGCATGTCACGGGCTGCTGCTGCAAAACTCCATGTTATATGCTTCGAAGTGTTTTCACATGCGCAGTATTTTGCTGGATTTGGTTTAAAATGATTACTATCAAGAAGCCCGAAGATATGGCTGGCTGAACTAAGATTCACTTCATAGGATAAGGTCAGAGCTTAGACAACCGTTTATTTTATGGAGTTAGTCTCAAAAATGTTGAGTTTTCTATATCAGGTCAAGAACTTTTTAAATGACTCTCGCATAATGCATAAAAAGTTACCCTAGGTAGGGGCTGGGTGGGTTACGGACGGTTTCGCGTAATCTGACTGTTGTGGATATTCATCACAGGATGGTATGAGCTGCCTTGTATTACGTATATGATCATACCTTGGGTCATTCCTTCAGTTATTTTTCAATGTTCAGCTCCAACCCAACTGATGACGGCTTAAGACCAGAAACTTTCGGTTTTTTGCTGATGTTTTCCTTTGATGTCTTCCTTTGATATTTTTCATATTGTTCTTTCTTCTATGAAGTCTAAGGGACTAGTTTTAATTTGAACAAAATAAAAATTGGTTATAAAATTTAACGAAGGATATACCTATTATTTATGCCTTAATCGCCCTGTTACAATGGATACTGAAACCATGTACAAAGTCATTGAAGATGAGCTATTTATTTGCTGAGTTCAAAATTCCACATAATCAATGGTATGACTTTACGATCTTTATGATCTTGACAAAATTAAGAGATACTACAGAGAAGTGTAAAACAATTTAACCAAAAAGTCATGTTGATATATTTTCCGAACTATAATACTATTATACTTAATAGTATTATAATAATAGTTAATAGTACTATTATTATAATAGTAGTTTCGAATTCCACAGAATGACACAACATTTCATTCGTCAAATTGTAATTTATGGCAAAATATAGATGTACTTCAATAATCTGGATAAACAAAAACAATGGCTGGATATAAACAAATGGACATTTTAACAAAAACATTTCTGTTTGATGAAATTTTAAGATCGAAGTCTATTTTAGTTGAATCAGTTAATCAAATCGCTGATGCTCAACTCTATTAGTTTATCACAATTCGGCACTGTCTGCAGACTTACAAAGAAAGTACCTGCACCTGGTCAATGCGTGAAATCGACGCATGTTTGCTACGTCCAGTGGACAGACCAAAGCTCACGTCATCTGAGTTTTACCATTTTGGTTTAGTGTTATTATAGTTTTATTATAGGGTACATGGGTTGTAATGAGATTAAATAAATGCTCTGTAGATGCTACTAACCATAGAGTCAGATCGGTTTAATTTTGAAAATTGATAATTTTGGCTGTTATAACATTATAAAAAATTCAAATTACAAAGAAGATTAAAACTAATGTGTACATTCGAAAGATACAATCTGCAGTAGCTATTTTTAATGTCTTATTTTGAAATATCGATCAAGATTAAAATTAAATTGTCAAATACAGTAACTAACCGGTTTGGAATTCATTTAATTTTTCATGCCCCCTGCCTTTAAACATCATCAAAAGAATCACAATCTAGAAAATATTTCAAGCACACTTCATCGTATATAGTAAAGTTCTCGAAACAGGATTATAACTGACTTTTTTTGTGTATCATCATTGGTTTACATTAAAATTGGGCAATTCACCGCATTTATAATCTCTTTTTCTCTGATTGCAACTTGTATGGCCATTTTAATAAAGCTTCAGATTTATTGGCGAACAAAGAAAGTCCGCCGAAATAAAATGTTGCAATTTAAATGTATGGCGACAATTTGTTCAACACTTTAGCTTATCTTAAACTGCTTAATTACCATGATTAACGAAAATTATGATATTAATTTTATCTCTTAAGTAATTTGTCATGTTAATTTTAGTAAAATGGTTTGGCATGTTGTTTAGTTTTAATTACCACAAGTGTTTTCAGTTTAGATTTCTAGGTTAATATTAGGTTGTTCTGAAAGTATATTTGTTGTCTGTCATTTTGAGCTGAGATATGAAAAAGCGGCTTACAAGAATGGTAACAGCTAGAGCTCAAAAGATAGAGACTATTGTTTTAAGAGGCCGGAATCCGAATTAATGGAAATCAAAATTCAAAAGTGTAGTGTTTGTTTCTGTTCAAATTTGGCGATTCGATAGACATTTTCAGAAAATTACAAGCATGTCATTTTATGGTGGTTGTGTAAAAAATCATATTCCATTTAAATGATCATTTTAGGAGATTGTAATTGATGTAAATGTTCAGAAAGGGTGACGTTGCGACAATCTGAATTGGTTGTTGGTTACGCAAACCTCTTTTGGACTAAATAGTTTTAACCTTCTAATAATGCAGATCTTAATCAGTTAGATCATGAAGTGTTATTGAAAACATACTTGCCATTGATGTATATATACATCAGTCTTTGAGTATTTTTTTATTTTGAGTTTTCCGTTCATACCTAAATGTATTGAAATTACTCAAAATGATTACTTATTAATTACGCATTCATTTCCTGGAGCGGACAACCTATTGAGTTCAGCGGGTATCCCAAATATCTGAACGTAACGCTTGACCGTATACTCTCCTACAAGTAACACATAATAAATACCAGAGCCAAAATATCTACCTACAAGAAATAACCTGCTTCAAATACTGGCCTGCAGTAAGTGGGGTGTGAATGCTGATACACTAAGAACATCTGCCAGGGCTCTATCTTACATAGTTGAGTATGCGGTATCAGAATGAGAACGATCCACACCTGCACGAAGATTGGACTTTGTTGGGTATCTTGCGCTTTCGCTTTCAACTTCTTGATACAATCTGCAAGTTTTTGCAATAGTTTACAAATTTAATTTAAAGTAAAGAAATTTAATTTTATTAAATGAAATAAAGATATTAAATTATATATTTAAGAACAAAAAATAAATATATTATTTTGAAAGTTATAAAATTGTAAATTGAGCGTGTAAGGAATATTTTTTTAGTACATATTTTTCCTGTAGAAAATTGTAGTAATTATTCTAAATATTCCTTTGTCTATACAGATTTTCTATATTTTTCCCTTCTTTTCCGTACTCTTACCAACACCAGGAAATTACACAGTACTTACAAAATAAAATGATTTTAACGGTTTTAAAAAAACCGTCTTTACTGAACTCGCCCGAAATGAGCAAACATGTTGACAGGAAGGAGGAATGCGTCTTACTCTGCGCTAGAATGCATGCGCTAACGTATGCAGAGTGGCAAGTTGAAAAACACGTTGAAACTCATGTTGAATGGAAAAGTTGAACAAATGTGGTCATACCATCGAAGAAGAGGTAGTAATCACTGGGAGCCAAATTCAGCGAATACGGCGCGTGCGGAAGCAATTCAAGATATGCCTGTAGGCGCATTATCATGCTGAAAGAGCACTTTCTTTCTGGCTAGATGTGGATGTTTAGCTTGAATAGTACCCCAATTAGTCGCCTAGTAGAGTGTAATAACGGGTCTCTCAGAATGTTTTTTGTTTTTGTTTTGACTGATACGCACCAAACACAAATAGCGGGAGAAGGGGAATGGTGTCAAACCTTTGACGGGCTTTTTAAGTTTAGTAACGATGGATCATTTCACGAGATCATAGCGCGCATTTTGCGGCGAGCGTTTTATAAAAACAATAATTCCTACATTACTGTCCGACGTCTGTACAAGACACATTATAATTTAGCGACCATGGGAAAAGTGCGAACTTAATTTAACTGGGTGCGCAAGTTTAAAGAGACTGAAAACACAATCCCGGATAAATCAACTGAGCGCAAAAGGACATCAAGTACAAGGACAAATGTTGACCTCGTTCGCCAGTTTCTCAGAGACCATCCACTACAGTCTCTACGACTCCGCGCAGCTTCTCTACGTTTGCAGAGATCCACGATTTATCGCATTATTCACAAAGATTTACATTTCCACCGCTGAAAAATCGTTATTGTACAAGAGGTACAACCCGATGATCCAGCTAAACGAGTCGAATTCGGCAGAACAATGAAAAATCCTTTTAGAAGCGTCAGTAACATATGGCTTTCTGATGAATCGAATTTCCACATCAAAGGCCACGTGAATAAACAAAATTGCAGATATCAGGCTCCCGACAATCCGCTGGAAGTGTACCAGAAACCATTACACTCGCCTGAAGTTATCGTTTGGGCTGCCATATCAAGCGAAAGAAATATCGGCCCCTACTTTTTTGAGGATAACCGTGGTCGCGTTCAGACTGTTAATTCCGATCGTTATTGCCATATGATCCGGACTTTTTTGGCTTCAGAAATGCAAAACTCGATTGGCTACAACTGCAACACATTTTTCCAACAAGATGGAACAATTTCCGACGTTATGAATGATTTTTTAGCAGCTCTTAACAATTTATTCCTTGAAAGCATGAGTAGTCGCCGAGGGGACATCAACTGACTATCGAGGAGTCCAGATTTAACACCTGCTGATTTTTTCCTATGGGGCTTCTTAAAAAGTAAGGTTGTCGACCCATTACCACCCAACTAAATGTTTTAAAGCACAGAATAACATAACAAAGAAGTTCCAAGTTAAATAAGTGTGAAGAAGCGCATGGTGCGCATTTACGGATGGTTGTTTTTCATAAATAAAATGCAATACCTACTTTGTAATTTAACAGCAATTAAACAACTTTGAATTAATTCTGATGTTTTATTTTTTAAGTATCAAAAACGAAAAACATTCTGGGACGCCCTTTACTTCCAGCTGATAGTCCTGTTTTTTCTTCAAGTAGTCTATGAGCACCACATTATGAGAATCCCAGAAAAGTCATGACCTTTGCTGCAGATAGAACCGGTCTCCCTTTCTTTGACGTACTCTCACCTGCTTCCACTCAGTGTTAGGACTGCTTCTGCATCTCTGGCGTCTAGCAGTGAATTTGTGACTTAGCTACTGTTATAAACCTTAAAGAACCGCATCAGAATTGCATTTAAATAAGTCTGAATGGTTTTAAGAAGTGTTTCATCAAGAAGAAAGCTTTTTGATTTCCATGTGTCTATGGAAATCTTTACAATATCAGCAAGACTTGTTTGCTTTAGCCGACTGCCACAAAGAATCAACTAAATGCGTGCGTCAGCATCTTTGCAGCACGCCATCTAACGAATCATATTTGTCAAATATAATAGTAATTTGGTCACACTTGGGCCATTTCTGTGTCAGGTCGAAAACTTTTCGAATGACCCTCGTAGCTCATCTAGTACTATTTCAGACGAAAAGATTTGGTTTCTTTGTTAGACAACCTGTATATATCATAAAAATATATCAAAATACCCTCAAAAGCTTCATTTACATAAATTAACATTTTTAATGAAATTTGGTAAAGTGTTCTCCAACTTTGGAACGGTAGAGTAAAAACAGGATATTAATAAGTAGTTATAGTTCCACCAAAAATGTATTATTAATTTAAGTATGCATTTTGTAGATTTATGTAACCCATCTGTAAAATGATAATTTATGAATATTATAATGAAATAATGAAGTTAGTTAAAAAATATGGGATAAAATATTTATGAAAGGATACAATTTATATCAGAAGGAATGCTGTTATGAAGCATAATTATATTTTCAATGTAAAAAAAAAACGTTTTCTTTTTAATTCTTCGAAATATAGTAAATTTGGCTTAAAGTAACGATAATTTTAAGTAAATATGGCCATGTTTAAGCACAATGAAGCAATGAATGAAGAAGAATTTTGAAATTTAATTTTGAATTTTATCTGAAAAAACGAGACGTAAAGTGTTAATAAACTAGTTGTTTAACCACGAAAACTTACAGTCAATGAGACTGTAATTACATTTATTAATAAGAGGTTTTGAAAATGTTAATTCTCTTTTTTGATTGTTAATGACATATTATAATCTGGAAAGTTCTCAGCGGTTTCAATGTAAAAAAAATAAATATCGAAAACTGTAGAAGTTCTTCAGATACGCGTTAGCTAATAAAAATCGTTGCCTTTTCTGTGTGGTTCAAACTTGGTATAAATGGTGTATCATTTATACCATTTCTCATTATTTATGCTAAAATACATCGTAAGATGTAGACGTGCTAAATGAACGAATTATATAAAAATAGTCCAAAAAATTATTTTTCTGCTGTGTTTAAATCATTTGATAATGCACCACGTTTTGGAATATGCTCGGATGATAAATTTTACCTCACACACATACACAGGTTGTCAGAAATTGAATTTTTGCTGTACCGTGATGCAAAAACCGTTGGTTTGTTTTTTGGTAATGTTTTCTGCATTAGTTAATGTTCAATGGTTTTTCAAATTGTCACTAAAGCATGTCTGTCTGTCATTAAAGCCTTTGTACCACTAAATATTTTTTTTACATGACTTCATGACTTCATCGCCTATTGTTTTAACATTTTTAATTCATCTGCATAAAAATATTCCTTTCTTAGAAGGCAAATTCTTTGCTCCATAAATTTATCCAATTAAAAAATCGCTAAGAAAAATTTTAAAAAATCACAAAAATCACCATAATTTGTAATTTAACAAGCGAAATAATATAAAACTTTTGTCAAATGTCAAGTCCAGTCATACCAACTTAAAAAAAATGTATCGATTCATAAAGAGCGCGAATATTTAAAATAAAAGTCGCCTTACTTTTTGATCGTAGTAGTATTTTCAGGTATAGAACAAATTTGTGGTTCATTTTTGTGATTTTAATACCCTCCGCACGTCTTGTACGAATTGGTAATTAGAGTTAGGGAAACAAAAACAGTAACACCGGGCCATATCTGGACAATATGAAGCTTGAGCGAAAGAGCGAAAGAGCGAACCCAAGATACAAAAAAAATAATAAAAAATTGAAATAGACAACAATTAGTATAGAAATTATTGAACTACCACATATAAAAGTAAAAAAGAGAAACAAAAGAGACGGAGGAAAAAATAAAATTAAACAGAGATATGTAATAAAATTGGCGTTCATATAACTAAAACATTAACTAAGAGATACAATAGGACATCAGAAAGAGTTCTTAAGAATTTCTACATTTTACAGCAGACATTCAATTCTCTAAGAAAATCAGAGAAGACATTACTGGCCCCGGCAGTATCTCAGGCCCATCTCTCAACATATGGCCTTGGTTGCATCTTACTCTGATGTGGTAGAAAAGTTACAAACGGGGTCCAGTTTTTAACATATACGTGTAATTAGCCCACAAACAGCCGGGAATAGATGTACGGGAATCGAACTTGCTACAACTACAGTGCCGACCTGCCATCGCCTTAGACAACGCGGCCGGCTTTCCCTATTTACTACTATAATCAAAAGCTAATGTGATTTTAGCAATCAATTCATCAGGTACAATAATTCATTCTGACAGAAGAGCTTTATCATTTGTCAATAATTCAAACATGTAGTATTTTCTTCCTAAAGTTCAAAATGCAGTAGTGAATTATATTATGGCTGTAAAACTTGTGACTTTGCAAATAAAACAAAAGAGATGCTTTTATTATTTAAGAGTATTCAAAAAAATGTTTGGTGCTGTGGATGATAATAGCTGTTGGAGTATCAAATATTATACAATTATACAAAGATTTGAATATTGTAAACTATGTGAGGGTTACCAAGAAGTAGCCGAATTCCAAGGAAAATTCAGGGAGAACCGTACAGGAATAGACAGGGGCAACATAAAGAGAGGTAGACCAAAGACATGGTAGCTGGACAATGCTAGAAGAACTACACATAAAAAAAACAAGGGGTGCTAGAGATCCATTCGAATGTATACGAAGGTTGAAGGAGATCAATGCTTACTGACGGGCTGTAACGTGACAGGAGGAAGAAGAAAAAGAAAAAGAAAGTTCCAAATTGATTGTTATATTGTTTTATAAACTAGCAATCATGAATGCAATGCCTTAAATTAAAAATTCAAATTTCAATTTTCAATTAGTTGTTATAACTTGTTTCAATCATTTTCAGCATGTTTGCATTAAAAGTGAAGATTGATTCGTGTTAGATACAAAAAAGGATTTGTAATAAAATAATCAAAAGGTAAAAAATAGATACCATATGAATGTAAGAGATTCCTATGAATCGTATGCAATACATCTTGCACTGGTGAAGTTTTCCTTTAAAATGTTTACCTACATGACATATATTGGGTACATAGGGATATAAATCTAGCACCAAAATAAAACCAACACATCTTTATATAGATAACAATCTAATCAAAACTACTCATTTCTTCAAAGAATAAAAATTTTAATAACAGGTAATAAATCTAATTTAATCGCTCATTTGATACTTAATATAGATACACATAAATTTATAGTCACGTAATTTTTTTTCTATTAGACTAACTGAACATGAATAATAAAACCATCCACAATATATATTCATCGTAAAAATGATTAAGTGTGATGATCCAACTTGATTACATAAAATTATTTATATTTAACGTTCTAACGATGAACAATCTGAAAATATGTTGGTTAAATATTGTTAAACGTTGTTAGCTTAAGATTTACATTCCACTAAATAAATAACGGATATTGTTCATTTAAAAAGTCCGCGTAAAATGTCTGAAAAATTTGTTTTTGCTGTAAGTTAGTACCGATGTACCTAATTGTCACGAAGAACTTTGGCGCCTTCTGTTTACAGAGCTATGATAGTCGAGACCTTAAGTGTTCTCTGCGATTTTTAAAATGGATACAAAAATCAAATATACAGTTTGCTTCAAATTTTGTATTATCAAGAATATTTTTTGTACTTTATCGAAAACACTAACCACTCGTATGTTGTATAAAGCATTCAAAGAAGGCTTAGAAGTGGTTGAAGATGTTCTTCGTGTCGGCCGATCGAAAAAATCGATCGAAACTATCACAAATCTGTTCATAGCAGTTTAGTTGATGTTTTGAGCATAGGATGCGTTCTTTCGAAGAAGCTAAATGTTCTGCAAAAAGAGCACCCCCAAATACGTTGTTGAAAACATACTTGATTCGAGCCATTTCGGGCACGTCAATATATGAATTTGAGATGCAAACCAACCAACAAGCTTTAGAAAGGGGCTTGACAAACCATGACGAAAAATGTTGACTATTTTCTTTTGCTGTCGTGATATTGTCCATTCGGAATTCCTTCCAGGGCCAGATTTGTGGAAGAACAGTTCTTTGATTTTGCTTCATGGCAATGCGCTGTCTGCACCATATCGAATCTGGTACTTGAATTTTGAACAAAAGTCAACGAATGTCGAGCTGCATCGACCAAGCTGCATATGCAAGAGCTATATATTTTTAATTTAGAATAAAAACATTTTTTTTATAATTTCATGCAAATAACTCCCTCCGATATTAAAAAAAAAAATCTATTTAGCAATACCCACTTTCGGCCGCTTTGCCACCAAAATCGGCATTGATTTTACCAATGACATGAATAATGTTGGTTTTAAGATCATTGATTGTTTTGTGGTTTATTGATGTAAACCAATAATTTCACATGATCCCAGAGAAAAAAGTCCAGTAGAGTTGTATCGCATGATCTTGATGGCATCGATATTTCTTCAGATTACACCATCTTGTTGAAATATTGTACCATCTTGTTGAAACCACATATCGTTCAGATCAAACGGATCCAATTCATGCCAGAAAAAAATCAGTAATTATTTTTCTGCAGCGTTCTCCATTGACAGTGACTGCATTTCTATTTTCGTTTTCAAATAAGTACGGTCCAATTACATCTCCAGACCATAATCTACACCAAATTGATAATTTTTGTAAATGTAAAAGTATTTCAAGAACAACATGTGGGTTTCCTTTTTTTTTTTACTTGTGGGTTTTCTTTTTCTACGTTTAAGTTTTTATTGGTTTGGATTTTTAGCATCACAAACATTACCATTTGATTCGAATTTTTTAATTAAATTATGAATAGAGAGCTCTGTAGATCGATTATGTTGATCATAAATTTTACGTAAGGTGCGAAATGTAGTCCGAATAGATTCATTATTTTGTAATGAATTTGAACAATTTTTATACGTTGTGCAACTATATATTTTCATGGTAAATATATGTGCAAAAATACGTGCTTCTTAATAGAAGCTTTTCGGTAAATATGAAGCATATCGTAATATTCGCGTACAGGATAAATTTTTGGTTTTATATGGAACTTAAATACACGCACTGACGATACTGATATCTTTTTTGTCGCCATTTTAAAATAGCATTCTTTGTTATCGGGATCAGCTCAATTAATCAATGGTCCTTTTGTCACTTCTATTTTGAAGAATTCTATATAAAAAGAATATAAAATATTATAATTCTATATAAAAACAAAGTAAAAAAGTTGTTTTAACATTATTTATTAGATTATTTGACTTTATTCGTTAAATAATAACCAACTTATGTTTTTGTTGTTAATAATAATGTAATATGTTTATAATATGTTTCTATATTATTTGCTTAAAATAATATGTCTTTATAACTATAAATTTTATCAAAATGTTTTAGAAACGATATCCATTTTATAAAGTAATTGTTGATTATCTTTAAAACTGCAACTTGCTATAGAAAACCTTTCAAAACTTCTTTGTTTAATATAACTTCGTGTTATTATTCACAAAAACAAAATAAAATAATACGATAATCGATGACGAGGAGGTATATTGAATGAAGACCTTTACCAACTACCTTGCCCGCTTTCGAATCAACCCATTGAGCCTTTTCTCGATCACGGAACCCGCCACGATCGGTTATCACGCGATCAAGTAAACAAACCCAGATCGACTTGACGTCACAATACGAGTTTAGCATTTCTCGGATCTAATGTGGACCACGCCTAGTCAGTCGCCGCGTGAAATATTATTGAAAAGGATGACACCGGTTCGCCTTGGGTCGCTTTGTAGCCTCAGCGAAACCAACATCGTCCGCAACTCTCTATATGGCAGCGGTCGTGCCTATTCTTGGCGCCCAAGTAAAAAAAATCTCTACCATTGGTCCGACTTTGGTAGAGTTATTATTGCTATAGTTTTTGCTTTATAAGGAGTCTTTTTTTATTGCTGTTTTGGAATATGTGTAGTACTTATTGGTCTGAACTCCGAAAAAAGATAAAGCTAAACATCATTGTTTGTTTTGTAACGAGTGTAGAACAATACACAGTCGTTAGGTGTTACTTGCAACAGTTTTCTTATAGAATCAATGCGAAGCAGAACCATTTTGTATTAAGATACTTAGATTTATACAGGATGTAAGGTAAATAACTTTTGTAAATTTAACAAACGATTCTTTAAATCATTTTAAGGAAAAACAATGGTCAAAAACCTGAGGGTTCCCGTAAAAACATCGCAAAATTATAATTTACCAATCGAAAAGCTATGATAAAAATTATATGTGTAAAAGTAAATTAAGGAACATTCTTAAAACATTTTTTCTTAATTGTGAATCAACCCAAATACCGGCCAAAATCGATGTGATAACATCGCACCTGAATTGACTAATTGAAACAAGTAATGACAGAAAATACTATTTCAAAATGGTGACAAAAGTTATTTCAGTGTGTCATTGTGTGTATTTACGATAGGTATTTTTTAAATAAGGTTCGTTTGTGAATGAGAGTGAGAATGACGCGTCTGCTCCCAGCATGCCTTATGCGCGTTTGCGCAATTTACAACCGCATCGTCTGCCTTTGTGCAGAGCTGTAGAAGTTTATAATGTTTAAGGAAATTGAGTCGCCCGCCGACTCTGAGATATGTTCTGTAATTCGATTCTTGAGTGCAAGAAACTTGGTAGCAGTGGAAATTCACCGTCAAATTTGTGACGGTGATAATGCTATGAGTGACAGTAAAGTTCGAAAGGGGTAAGAATATTCAAGGACGAGCGAGTTAATGAGCCACGCTCCAGCCGACCTTCTCTGATTTCTGAAGATTTGGCTCGTGACAACAAAATTCGACAGAATCGACGATTCACAATTTCAAATTAACCAAGTAAATTTCCACAAGTTTCAAAGTCAGTTTTGTACACCATTGTTTCGGAGAAACTGAATTATCGAAAATCATGTTCTCGGTGGATTCCAAGCCTCTTTCTGATTATCACAAAACCAAGAGATTGGGCTGTGTTTTATCGTTTTTGACTCGATACAATTAGGAAGGAGATGAATTGTTAGACCACATCGTTACAGGAGATGATACTTGGGTCTCTTCCTTTTGATTTTTGACAATGTTCCAAAGAATTAAAGGGCAGGAATTTAAAAAATGATTGTAATTGAAAATATATTGGTCACACAAGAAGAGTATCACGATTAAAAGCGATCCATAGAGATGGTGTGGGAACTAATGAGCTTACTTATTTAATTCAAACTCTATGTGGCTGGGGATTCATATAAATATGATTTGTAGGAATCTTGTCGGAATGACTCATATTTTATACGTCAAGGGACGACCTGAGGAAAAGTTAGATATAGCCTGCAGGGAGCTGAAGCAATCTGAGCAAACTAGTAAGAAGGACGCATGAGATGAGGAAATAGTTTTAAGGACTTCATGGGTGGTTAAAGTGAATGGCTGAAGAATAGGGAACAATTCGAAAATTTGGAAGAATCAAATAGTAAAATAAATACCAGCGTTCACTCCATCGGAGGATTTAGACCTGTTAATGTAGACGACCTGGAACAAAGGGAAGGTAAACGAGAATACAATGGAATAATAATCTAAACAAGGCTAAAACAGGCTGGAGAAAGAGAGTTTTTGTTATAATTGTTCAGCGAGCGTTTATATGCCGGTGGCGAGGGTATAAGTCAAAGATGATTTGAGGTAGGGAGGTCGCTAAGGAAGTCTAGAAAAGCCAGGCCTAGACATTTTAACAGATCAGTCAATCTTCAAGGAGAGGTATGGACTTTCGAATTGTTGATTCTTAGCATTAGATCCTTAAAGATTCTAAATAGTATTTCCTCGATAAAAAAAATACATGGGAGCTGATCTTGTATGTTTCAATGATTTTGCAGAAGCGAAACATTGAAGAGTCGTGATTAATTTGGATCTATAGGCCCCAAAGGCCATTCTAAAAGCTCTATTTTGAACGTTTTCTAGGGATTTCAGGTAAGTGGAACAGGCTAATTTGTATACGAAGCAGAATTAGGTCGTATTATAGACTTATGAAGTAAAGTGTCTGTTTCTGTAAAACATCCACTTCATGATGCATATGTAGACACACAGTGCGCCCATTAACTATCAGTACTTGAGATATAACTCAGCAGCCGGCTGCGCCATCTATTGACGAGAGGCGTCGTTTCAAAGCTTGAAGATTTCTGGACCTAATGAACCCTACTTTACCACTATCGGTTGACATTTGTTGATTTTATGACGTCTTGTTTACAAGGCAAAAAAGATTGATATACAAATAAAATCATGGAACTAAGAGCAGGTAATCAATTTATCCCCAGACTCGGTAAAACTGCGTCGGAAACATTCCGGTTGAAGCAGCAAGTGTACGGTAATGATTGCTTAAGCAGAACAAATGTTTTTCTGTGGCATAAACGTTTTTCGGATGGCAGAGTGTCGCTAGAGGATGACAAATGTGACAGGGGATCAATTTCAACTCGCACTTCCGAAATGATGGAAAAAGTTCACTAGTTTGTAGCAAATGACTGCAATGCTTTATTAAAAATGATGGAAGAGGTTTTGAATATCGACAAAGAAACGATTCGACTCATTCTTCGTAAGGACACACGCTGACGGAGGAGCAGAAATCACTTCGTGTCAATTATTCCATAGTCGCAGCCGCCAGAAATTATCAAAACTTCTTAAAATCAATTGTTAAGGGGGATGAAACGTGGTGTTTTCAATACTATCCAGAAACTAAGCGCCAAAGTGCCGAATGGAAGTTGAAGAACTGAGCACCGGCAAAAAAAACACGAAAAACTCCTTCAAAAATCAGGGCAATGTTCATTGTTTTCTTAGATAGCAAAGGCATCCACAAAGAGATCGTCCTAATTGGTCAAACTGTCACTGGGCAGTACTACTTAGAAGTCCTGAAACGATTGATGCACAGAATTCGTCGCATTCGGCAAGAATATCGCCATCCAGAGAGCTGGAGTTTGTTGCATGATAATGCGCCAAGTTACACATCGTTAATTATGCGTCAATTTTTGGTCTGAAACCAAGTCTGTGTGATGAACCACCCACCGTATTCATCAGATATAGCCCTTTGTGACTTCTCCTTATTTAAAAATTTAAGTAATTAATAAAAAAAATAAATACTTTAATTTCAACTTTTGAAAGGATGTTTTTTTTTGGATGGACATTCAGACCATCCAAACAGCTTTGACGCCTGCTTTTGAGGCTGCTAATCTACAAAATGAGCTGGAGCACGCATTTGAATCACTATTGAATCGATGTAACAAATGTATCGAAGCGAGAGGAGAATACTTCGAATAATAATTCATAAAAAATGCCAGATATTTCGTTTTAATCAAATTTTTCCGGACCGGTCCTGATACTTAATAGACACTCTGTGTATTTCGGCTATTGTTTTACCTTTCTTAAAAAAATGAAGCATCAAAACTATTTCTGCAACGAAAAAAATTAATTCTATTAGATTTTCTGCCCTTGCAACTATTTTTGCTTTCTTTGGTGCACTGTCATCATCTTCTACCCATCATTTTTATTGTTGTACCAATTTTGGTATGTAGCAGTAGATCCATATTTTTGGTTAAAATTTTGAAAACACTCAGTTATCACAACAAACGTGTGTTCTCTTTGATATGGCGTTTTTTTTTTGATGTTCATTCTGCACTTCATCTCCGTGTTCATAAGAACAATGAGATACTGGGGTTAAAATGACTAAAAACAGTTAAAATTTCAAATTGAAGTAGTCTTTCATCATTGATATCTAGTCTAACATTATCAGTGCATTAATTGTTCTGATTCTCTGAAATCTTTGAATGGTAAAATAACAAAATCGAAATATACGTAAAAAAATGAAGTAACTTTGAAAATGATTCAACGATTAGTAACTGTAACTATTAGTATAAAGATATTGTATTCATATATCATAAAATATATCCATCAGTCATAAAATACTTACCAACACATTTGATATAACGGAAAGTAATAATTGATTACAGGAAATATAAATAATTATACATTGCTTCCAGAGAAAATTACTAATCCTATCCCAATAACAGTAATTTTATAATATTTCCTCTATATAAACAACATGTTAAAGCTTAATCGCATTCCACCATTGGTCAATGTCCAATTCAATTAAATTTTCTCGGTTTGTGCAGCAGAATCTTAATAAAACTGCTGCGTACGGTCGGTCCATCATTTATTTCAATCTTCTTGGTGTTGTTGTTCTTGAATTAACTATTATCAAACTCTTCATGCATCAGAAAAATTGTAATAAATTACTTTTGAAATTTGGTTTTTATCTTACGAGAGTCCTATTCTTTCATTCAAATTCAAGCGCCACAAAGAAAATAATAGATATCTATCATGATATCAATAGCTTTGTTAACGTGTTAATTATGTTCATATGCATTTATAAAAAAACTGTTACGTACTTAATGTGTATGGTTAGTTTGAACTATGTTTGTCTGGAGGGTACACCGAGAAATCTTGGATGATTTGAAACTGTTAATCGAATAAAAATAATTGGTATATACGCAGTGGAAAATAATTATGCATAATTTGGCCAAATTTAAATAATGGCTATTATATTACAGTGATCAAAAAGTAAGTTGACTGTTAAGTTAAAAATTAAATTAAATTTGTAAAGTTAGGATTTTATTACATTATAAAAATTTTTGTTAAAAATTTATCGAGCAAGAATTTATATGAAATTTTGTTTAAAAATCGAAATTTTTTCTTTCTATATAATAAAAATGTTAAGAAAGTGTCTCGGTGATCAGTTATGACGAAAAATATATTTGCAAGGGCTACAAGTGATGGTAGAGAAGCAGTTGAAGATGAATCTCATTCAGGATGACTTTTCACGTCAACCAATGAAAAAAAACATTACCAAAATCAAGGATCTTGTACTGAATAATCATCTATTTTTTCTACTTTATTTGGGTTTTTCGCCACCGTCTAAAACTCAAAAAATATCAAAAATACCTGTTCTTATTTAAAGAAAGAATCACTGGGTAAAAACAAAAAACCAAACGGAGACAAATTTCTCAGTGATTCTTTTTTGTAATAAATTTGCCTAACGAACAAAATTTTAAAGATATAAAAATAATATAAAAACGGGGGGAGATTACCCTCCGAAACGTTAACGTTAAAAGTTTGTACATTTTTTATAACATTTTTATATCTTTAAAATTTTGTTCGTTAGGCAAATTTATTACAAAAAAGAATCACTGAGAAATTTTTCTCCGTTTGGTTTTTTGTTTTTACCCAGTGATTCTTTCTTTAAATAAGAACAGGTATTTTTGATTTTTTTGAGTTTTAGACAGTAGCGAAAACCCCAAATAAAGGAGAAAAAATATATAAACACGCCACAATCATTCAGACATTACTTTGAATAATCATCTAGTCAATGGCGTGAGTCTATTTGAATAAAACCTCTGGATTTGTAACAAAACAGTTCGTGGTTTTTGCATTCCGATAACACACCGTAATTATTATTTGTCAATTTATCACAAAAAAAATTACAATAACACAAGCACCATATTCGTCAGATATGCCATGTGACTTTTTCTTGTTCCCTCGATTGAAGAAACCGCTTCATGGACACCGCTTAAAGTTCACAGAACCCATTTAAGAGAGCTCGCTTCGATTTGTAAGAAATATCTGAAGTCGAGTATAAAAATGAGTTTTGCCGGCAAGAAAAAATGTTGGATTATATATATTGCAGTGAGAGGGGATTGCTTTGATGGAAAAGATAAATAATTTATGATGTATTTAAAAAGTCATTTTATTTTTCAATTCACAATAGTATATTAGAGTACAAAAAGAATTGACATACTATGAAAAATATTGCTAGGTCCACCATGGTAATGGATATTACAACATTCTGTAACCTTATGAAACATGGATAGAATTAAATAATATATGTATTCTAGTAGAAAAGTACCCTAGGCACGTTGTATACATGCTTCGACTTCGTTTATAGTTGCTAGCAGCTGGGGTAATCATTTAAGATGGTCAGAATTGGAATTCTGATTCATCCTCTTCAGCAGATTTGGTCTCTTCTGTCATCTAATAATTCTAAAATCTCAAAAAATGTCTAAAGTGATAGGCGTTAAGTACTATATACATACAAATAAAAATAAAATTACAATTCTTGAACTACACCTTTTGCTCTTGTACGATAGATTTGAAAATTTCTAGATTTCTGGCTGTGAAATAATCTGATGAAAATATTAAACCATCTTCGAAAACCGTTAAATGCCAAATTACAAAATATATTCATAATAAAAAATATCTGAAATTTTAATAACGTATTGTTTCAAGTAAATAATATATATTTTCCTGTATTTTAAAATATACGGTCATTTTATATAAAAAAAGGTCAAACTATAAAAATTTGAATTAACAAACATATCGAGAACCACTTACACCATAATAAGTCATGTATACAATTATTTTATGAGGTGCTCTATAATTATGCATTTATATATGTATTTATATATTATTTTCATGATTACATCACTTATAAGTAACGGTAATTTGATGAATTAAAAATAATTAAAAGTAATAATTGAAAAAACATATTTTTTTAGATCTACTTTATATGTAAACAATAATATATTACAAACACTAAAAGTTATTATATACATACCTATAGAAAATACTTATATAAAAACTTAAATAAAAACAAAAAATTACACCGGGGTTGATATTTATGTACGGAATGTCGGAATAATAAATAAAAACAAATAATTATCATAGAAAATGGTTTTATTGTTTTTCAAAAATTATTTTATTGTTTTCATATTCTCGGCGATGATCGATACACTTTTGCACACGTTTGATCCAATTTTCATCGAACTTATTCCATTCAGATTGAGGTATCTCCAAAACATGAATTTTGAACGTATCAACCACTTCTTCTGGCGTCGAAAATCTTGGGCCATGTAGTTTATTCTTCAAGGACGGAAGCAAAAATCAATAATTGGGTGCCAAATTAGGAATGTATGATATTGCGGATGGCATGGCGGATGACCCATTAATTCGATGTTGACTTCTGGCAAACAAATAGTTGTGTACCATTCAGAATTGACCATTCTACGATTTTCTATGCCCATTTATCCAAAAAAAAACAGACTATTATTTGCTTCGAAGTGCTTCTTGCGCGCCTAGCTTTTGTTGGGTTTGGTGCATTTTAAAAGACCCATACAGTCAGCTTCTGTATACTTATGGGCTCATACGCATAAATCCAAAATTCGTCACCTGTGTGGATGTTATACACGGCTTTTGACGTACCACGGTTGTATTTTTTGAGCATTTCTTTGCAGCAATCGTCACGAGCCTTTTTTGAACTATTGTCAACTTATGCGGAATCCAACACGCACAAATCTTTTTCACGGCTAAATGTATATGTAAAATCTTGTGTATGTCATACTAATGCCCAGGGATGCCTCAATCCCAAGGTTTGTCACATGACGCTCTTGCTTTATCAGTTCGCGCACAGTATCGATATTTTCTGGCTCCACAGCTGACTTTGAACGACTTTCTTTAAATTCATCCGTGAGCAAACGACGGCCACAATTGAATTCAATAAACCTATGCAGTTGTTTTAGATAGTGCTTTATCGCCAAAAGTCAAAGTGAGTTGATTGATGCACTGTTGTTGAGATAATCCACGTTGAAAGTCGTAGTAAATAATCGCACGAAAATTCTCACGAGTTAATTCCACTTTTTGACTGAGATGAAATTTTCAAGTCACTAAACAACACAAATAGCGTCAGTATGACATAACGTCAGTATGACACATCATCATCATCATCATCAGCCCATGTCGATCCACTGCAGAATGAAGGTCTCTTCAGCATGCTTCCAACTTTTACAGTCCGGGGCTTTATTCTGCCACTCGAGTCCCATGTACTTAACGATGTCATCAGTCCATCGTGCTTTCGGTCTTCTTCGCGGACATTTGCGATCAAGCGGTATCCACTCCATGATTGCCTTGGTCCATCTGTCGTCCCATCGCCGCGCTATATGGCCTGCCCATCTCCATTTCAATTGCTTTACTCTTAAAATGATGTCACGCACTTTCGTTTGTTCCCTGTTCCATGCGCAGGGCTTTCTGTCTCGTCTTGTAATGCCAAACATACATCTTTCCATTCTCCTCTGTGTTACCCAAAATTTTTGAATTGATTGCGATATGGTTTCACTTCAGTATGTCATAACAGGTAGGACGCACTGATCGAAGACTTTTGTTTTCAGGCAAAGTGGGAGTCTGCTCTTAAACACCATATTGAGCCTGCCAAATGCCTGCCAGCCACATTTAACACGCCGTTCCAGCTCCCGGGCGGTATCCCCCTCCATTGAAATCCTCTGCCCAAGATATATAAAGTGGTCCACAATTTCCAAATTCCTTCCTAAAACTGAAATTCTTTTGTCCACAGCAAATTTATTGAACTGACTCTTTTTCAGCTTTATTTTTAAGTCAAATGGTTCGCCAGCCCTTTGCAGCTCCTCTAGATCTTGTGAAAGAAGAACGATATCATCTGCAAATCTAAGATGGTTTAAGTTTGCACCATCTATCTTTACACCATCCTGTTTCCAATCCAGTTTACGGAATACTTCTTCAAGGCAAGTGGAGAAACAGTACCGTACATCTCGTTCTACATTAATTCCCACTTAAAGATCAAGGTGAATTGTCGCTGTAGCTCCATCATATATCGATCCTAATAGGTTTACATATGCTTTGTCTACCCCCTGGCTAAGCAGCGAATCCATTATGGCATGCTTTGAGATGGAGTCAAATGCTTTTTCGATATAAGCCAAGCACCGTGGCATGGTGTATATATATTCATGGTGTATATATATATATATATATATATATATATATATATATATATATATATATATATATATATATATATATATATATATATATATACTCATTTTGAGTATAATTTTGCCAGTGTTTTATGTAACGTCCGACAGCTTTTAGCATTTCGACAGTTGCAATGTCCATTCCTGAAATCTTGCCGTTTTTCATAGATTCTATAGCATTTGTTAGTTCCTCCACTAGGATATCTGGCATTTGTTCTTCCATGGGTATTGTTGTCTTTGATTAGTTTTAATCTTCATATAACTTTCAATAAAAAAAATTTCTCAGCTTCTCAGCTTCTTCCTAGCCTCGTTAATTAATTTGTTTTCTTCCGCGTGTCCTCTCTGATACGTTTTCTTATTGTTTTGCAGAGCTCTGCGTACTCGACCCTGTCAAAAGAACTCCCTGCATTTCTACTTGTCCGTCGTTCAATTAATCAATGGTTTTACTGGAGATTTTTGTCTGTTTGAGACATTTTTCTTCTTGTGCTATTGAAGCAGTGGTTTGAAGCACATTGTTGGTGATTTCCTCGTATTGAACTGATATTTCTATCATCTCTGAATCTTGTAACACAGCAAAGCGATTCGACAATGCAATCTCAAAATCGCTGCACCTCTCCAGCAATTTCCCAGAATCCACTTTGTCTTTGACCTTACCATTCTATCGCGCTCTCTTCGACAGTTAATCCTAACTTTTCACTCGTACCATTCGGGAGTCACTTCTAACATTAAAATTCTTAAGGACAGTACAATTTCAAAATATTGTTTTATCGTTGTTCATGATGTAATCAATTTCACTTGTGAGTCCAGTTCTTATCCTTCAGCAAAATCAACCAATCTGTCCCCTTTATTGTCTCGCTCACCAGTTCCATATGGGCCAGTTCCATTTTCACCAGTTCTTGTTGTTCCAATTCTGGCATTAAAATCACTTATCAGGATTTATATATATATATATATATATATATATATATATATATATATATATATATATATATATATATATATATATATGTATATATATATATATATATATATATATATATATATATATATATATATATATATATATATATATATATATATATAAAGGGTCTACCAATAAGAATGATGGAACTTCAAAATTAAATAAAACAAATTTTTTGCTCAAAATCGGTTCCGATTGCTTTTGTTGTACATTACTGATAGAAGGCTTATTGGACGGTAGTTCTTTAAATCTTCCTGTGCTTCTTTTTTCAGTAAAAGGGTCACTTCTGAGTGAAATTTTCAGAAATTTTTATATGTATATGTATATATATTATATATATATATATATATATAACATGGTATTTCAGTATGTTGAAATATGACAGTACAACCTCAAACACGGCCCTCATTCCCCGGAGGCCAAGGGGCAACTACCTACGGCAGCGGGAAGACCTGCCCCAAGGCAGAGGGTGCTAAGAATCACCGGGTTAGATCAGGCTGCCATTGGACTTTTGACATTGCAACGTTAAATATACGGACTATGAAAACAGAGGCCCGATTGCAAGAACTGTTAATCGAACTTGACAACATACATTGGGATATTATTGGGCTCTGTGAAACACGAAGGAAGGGTGAAGAGTTAATCAAACTGGAACCAACTGGACACGTACTCTACACTCGAGGTACGGAAAATGGCCGATGTGGCGGAATAGGATTCCTCATCAATCGAAAGCTGAAGGACAGTGTGGTAAAATTTGAAAGTACATCCGACCGATTAGCCCAATGCGTCATTCAGCTGAATAAAAAGTTTAGGCTTCAAATCGTCCAAGCTTATGCACCAACTATAAGCCATAAAGATGAGGAAATTGAGGAATTTTATGATGATGTGGCCCAGCTTTTATACAAGGAGAAATGTAGGTACAAAATCCTGATGGGTGATTTTAATGCCAGAATTGGAACAACAAGAACGGACGAAAGTGCAACTGGCCCATATGGAACTGGTGAGCGAGACAATAGAGGTGACAGATTAGTTGATTTTGCTGAAGGACAAGAACTATATATTATGAATTCATTCTACAAGAAAAATATCAGCAGAAAATGGACATGGAAAAGTCCATCTGGGCTCACAAGCGAAATTGACTACATCATGACCAACGATAAAACAATATTTACCAATTGTACTGTCCTTAACAATTTTAATGTTGGAAGTGACCACCGAATTGTACGAGCAAGGGTTCGGATTGACTGTCGAAAAGAGCGCGAAAAAATGGTAAGATCAAAGAAGGGCAAGGTGGATTCTGGAAAACTGCTGGACAGAGGAAGCGATTTTGAGATTGCTTTGTCAAACCGGTTTGCTGCATTGCAAGATCCAGAGGAGGTGGAAATATCAGTTCAATATGAAGAAATCGCCAACAATGTACTTCAAACGGCTGCTTCAATAGCACCAGAGGAAAAATGTCTCAAACAAACAAAAATCTCCAGTGAGACCATTGATTTAATGAAGAAACGGCGAGCAATGAGAAATGAAGGTAGTCCTTTTGGCAGGGTCGAGTACACTGAGCTCTGCAAAACTATAAGAAAACGTATCAGAGAGGACACGCGCCGATTCAATATGCAGCTAGTGCAAAAAACCCTGGAAGAAAACAAAGGAATTAACAAAGCTAAACAGAAGCTGAGAAACAAAAGAACGCAAATATATGCTTTAAAGCGTGAGGATGGCACAGTGTGCAGGACGCGTACCCAAATGTTAGAGATTGTCAGAAGGTTTTATTCCCAGTTATATGAAGATCAGAGCCAGTCAGGGACAGCAATACCCACGGAAGAACAATATATAATACCAGATATCCTAGTGGAGGAAGTAACAAATGCTATAGAATTGATGAAGAACGGCAAGGCTCCAGGAAAAGATAGTGTAACTGTCGAAATGCTAAAAGCTGGTGGTCGGACGTTACATAAAACACTGGCAAAATTATACTCAAAATGCCTCAAAGAACAAAAAGTACCTGACTTATGGAAAAATGCAGAAGTGATCCTTTTACATAAAAAAGGAGCACAGGAAGATTTAAAGAACTACCGTCCAATAAGCCTCCTATCAGTGATGTACAAAGTTTTCACTAAGATAATTTCTAAAAGAATATTAAAAAAACTGAATGACGCACAACCAAGAGAACAAGCAGGATTCAGAAGTGGATTCAGTACAATGGATCACATCCAGGTTGTACAGCAGGTCATAGAAAGGCACAACGAATACACCATGCCACTGTGCTTGGCTTTTATCGACTACGAAAAAGCATTTGATTCCATCTCAAAGCATGCGATAATGGATGCACTGCTTAGCCAAGGTGTAGAGAGAGCCTATGTAAACCTATTAGAATCGATATATGATGGAGCTACAGCCACAATTCACCTTGATGATCTTGAAGTGGGAATTAATATAGAACGAGGTGTACGGCAGGGTGACGCAATATCGCCTATCCTTTTCTCGGCTGGCCTTGAAGAAGTATTCCGTAAACTGGATTGGGAACAGGATGGGGTAAAGATCAATGGTGCAAACTTAAACCATCTTAGATTTGCAGATGATATTATTCTCATTTCACAAGACCCAGAGGAGCTGCAAAGACGCATACAAGAACTGCAAAGGGCTGGCGAACCATTTGGCTTGAAAATAAACCTGAAAAAGAGTCAGGTTATGTTCAATAACTTCGCTCAGGACAGAAGAATTTCAGTTTTAGGAAGGGATTTAGAGATTGTGGACAGCTTTGTATATCTTGGGCAGAGGATTTCCATGGAGGGGAATACCGCCCGGGAGGTGGAACGGCGTGTTAAATGTGGCTGGCAGGCATTTGGTAGGCTCAACATAGTGTTTAAGAGCAGACTCCCACTTTGCCTGAAAAGAAAAGTATTCGATCAGTGCGTTCTACCCGTTATGACATACGGAAGTGAAACCTGGACACTCACATCGCAATCAATGCAAAAACTTCGGGTGGCACAGAGGGGAATGGAAAGATGTATGCTTGGCATTACAAGACGAGACAGAAAGTCCTGCGCATGGATCAGGGAACAAACAAAAGTCTGTGACATCATTGGAAGAGTAAAACAGTTGAAATGGAGATGGGCAGGCCATATAGCGAGGCGATGGGACGACAGATGGACCAAGGCAATCCTGGAGTGGATGCCGCTTGATCGCAAACGTCCGCGAAGAAGACCGAAAGCACGATGGATTGATGACATCGTTAAGTATATTGGACCCGAGTGGCAGAGGAAAGCCCAGGACCGTGAAGGTTGGAAGCATGCTGAAGAGGCCTTCATCCTGCAGTGGATCGATACGGGCTGATGATGATGATGATGATATATATATATATATATATATATATATATATATATATATATATATATATATATATATATATATATATATATAAAGGGTCTACCAATAAGAATGATGGAACTTCAAAATTAAATAAAACACATTTTTTGCTCAAAATCGGTTCCGATTGCTTTATTTAAGAGATTCAAATATGCAATATCTATACCGATATATGTATCACGATATGTATGTATCACGTGTGAATTAGATTCGCATCAATACCGACAATTTTGTGTATTGGCTAAACCATCGAGTCAGAAATAAGGGTCATCGCATTGTGATTAAATTCGTTGTCGGCTTCCCTTATTTCGAGGTCCCAATCGGCAAATTCACGACGAATACGACGGTCGGTTGCATTCAATTCTTGTGTAAGTACCAGGTTGTTATTGGCGAGAGGCCTAACTCTGCGAGTGGCGAGCAACCAAAACGTTGTCATTTTCGGCTACACTTGCTTGAACGGGGGCAATATTCTAAATACTTCTGGCATTTTGTGTCATACAACCACTACACTATAGCGGATAGTAAACTCACTTTAAAATTTTCTAATAACACGATCAATAGTTTGTTCAGAAGGACCACCACGACGAATGCGACGATGGGTCTAAATTGCTCGTTGAGTAACACGAGGCGGCCGCGAATTTGCATAATAAAACTGGACAATTTTCAGACGTTCCTCTAACGTGAAACGAACCATGATTTAGTTGCAAAGCTTTCGGAAAATAACTGACATAAGCTGTTAAAGTTCCATCATCCCTAATGGTAGACCATTCAAATATATATTTATTGTTATAATAGATGTTAACAACTACAAATAACACTGGATCATTTAAATTATAACCTTAAAAAATCTCAAAAAAGTCTGCGAATTAATAGTTTAGTAATATATTTATCATGTTAAAGGTGTTCTGAAAATCAAAATAATAATTTACTGCAGTAAATTTTTCTTGCAATGGTGAATCCAGAGCATGCAACGTGAAAGTTTATTTTATTTGATGCAAATATTATAAAATTATTAGCATTTCTAAACCTTGAAGGAACTTCACATATGAAAAAGCAAGGGCTTCATAAGTGTCGGACATATCAAAGATGTATAAAACAACTATCAATTTATTTCAAAGCATCATAACTATAGAAGAGATATAAATGTTGCAAATATATTTTATAAAAGAGTATACATTTCCTATTATACTTTAAAATCAAAAGAAGCTTACACACTTAAAACATTAATCGAAATTTTTTGCCACTAAGCTTTCGACTCGTGAAAACACATATATTTATTCATGATTTCGAGGATTTTCAGCTGAATATGATGGACAAGTTCGATAATTAAATGAAAACATATCTATGTGAAGTTTTTAACGAAATGTACATTCATTACAGTAACAAAAAACTTAGCAATTATCATCAAAATATTCTTTTCACTTTCTAATCAACACTAAAACCGAAAATATGTGAAAGGTAAAGCACATCTATCCGAATCGAGAATCTTAAAATGCAATTAAGGTCAAACACATCTTCACGCAGACAAAGTGGTAATAGACGTTTTCCTTTCTTCATACGCCTGTGACGTTTATCTACGAGGATATTTTGAAAAATTATCAGTATATTAATGAAATATTGATTTTTTAAGTTCAAAACTAACAAAGAATTCGTAAGTTTGAAGTTACTTATGTTTTAACAACATCGGCGGCATTGGTTTCAATCAATCGTTCTGTCTATCAGTTATGTTGGAATTTCATGAAGATGAAATCTTAATTTTACTACCATATAGAAAGCATGATCGATTTGAAAAAATTTGATCTTATTTGGGGTGTCACTAACGTACAACACTCCAGAACTGATATGTAGTTTTTTTGAAATACATATTGAACATATAGAGGATGCATGGGAAAGTACTTTCGTAAATTTAACCAATGATCTTCTTCAGGTCATTTTAACAATTCTTCACATCATTACAACAAGAATCAAAAACCTAAATGTTCCAGAAAAAAATGCAGTTATTAAATTACCAATTGAAAAGTTATGATAAAAATTTACATTTTTTGCAAATATGTGTAAAAGCATATTTGAAAAATATTAATTGGTTATTACATAATGAATAAATTATAATTAAAGTACTGAACATTGTTAAAACATTTTTTTTAATTAATAATTATGCCTTATATCAACTAAAACCGATGTGCAACATTGCCACGACAAAAAATGTAATTTCAAAATAGCGACAAAAAATATTTCATTGTATGTCAGTGCGTGTATTTAAGTTCCATTTTTAACCAAAAATGTGGGCAATAGCGAGATAGCGATGAAGTAGAAGAACAAATTTTACATCTTGTTAAAAAGGATTTTACCAGAAGTATTCGAAGTGTGCAAAATGTTTGAGTTTCCCATTGAATTATAGATAAAGCTTTAAAAGAGTAATTACTCTTCCATTATCATGCATAAAGTTTAACAAAATTC
Organism: Cosmopolites sordidus; assembly: GCA_031761425.1. Classification (NCBI taxonomy): domain Eukaryota; kingdom Metazoa; phylum Arthropoda; class Insecta; order Coleoptera; family Curculionidae; genus Cosmopolites; species Cosmopolites sordidus. The sequence continues at coordinate 685,110 of JARFXV010000464.1, read as the reverse complement.
TTATCCGCTGATTTTTCATTCATGCAAAAATATTGTAAATGGTTTATTTACAATACTCACAATAACAGCTATATTCCCTGTACTATGCAACTATTTTTAACATAGCTACGTATACAACATTTTTATAACAGCACTTTTAGTGAAATTTAAGAACATTGCAATCTGACACCTGTTCCTTCCACTATCAAATAGATGCGCATTTGCCTATTTAATATCGTTAGAAGAATAACTGTGCTTTGGAATTTTAAATACAGTAAATTAGCAGTACAATATTTCTGAGACATCTCAACAAAGAAATAATTTTATGCAAAAAATGTCAATAATTTTGATGTTTCTTCCAAGTATATACTATTTATTATAATAAAATATAAAGAAATATTGATTGTAAAGTATTAAAAACATTTTAAGTACGTTTAATGACCGATCGATAAAATATTGGACATCCCCAAATAGATAATGTTATGTATAAAAGGTAAATAATTTCGATGCTTTTTTTCCAAATCGATGTTTGCTGAAATAAAATATAAATATAAACTGATTTTTAAAAAAATCAAACCAAATTTTAAAAGCAGTAAATTATCAGTACGATGTAATATTATCGAGAATTCGCAACAAATAAATCATTTTTTGCATAAAATGCAAATTATTTCAACCTTTTTTCCGAGAAAATACTATTTGTCGAAATAAAATGCTAACAAACAATGATTGTATGGAATTTGAAACAACAATACAAATGTAAATATCCGAAATAATTACACAATGCAACATAAATACAATTGACACTACAAACTGAAAAATCTAAATTTAAAGTTAAGGTATGGTAAGGTAAAGTAAGCTAAGGATTTATGATTAAAGGTGCGATTTATGAAAAGCAATTAAGGCTATTTAGCGACTGAACCTACAACTTATCGGGGAGCGTCATCAGCTATCCATAACCCCGGTCAGCATTCCCTCGAGGTATCAACCATTGGTTTTGTGCCTAGTTATAAGTCTCTCGAGAAACCTACGAACTGGCGAGTGATCAATATATAATACCTCTTAGAAGGCATCCGGCGTTACACAGCCTTGAGCTTATATGATTGAGGGGTGATTTCGTATTGGATTTTACACTAATGCCAGTTGAAATACTATTCAACGTTTTTTCTTGGAATGGGAAAGTCATCCAATTATTACATCTTTTTCGACCACTTATTGAAAAAGTAATACAAACTTAATATTCGAAGTAATTTCCCTTTATTTCTATACACTTTCGTCATTTTTCAGGCAACACTCGAATCCCAGATAGAAAACAACTTGGTGATTTTGATGCGATAAAGTCATTGAGGCCTTTTTCGACTTCCTCAAGAGATATGAAGGGGCTGTCAACCAGGTAATGTTGCAGGGATCGGAAGAGATAAAAATCCGATGGGGTTAAGTCTAGAGAATACGTAGGATGTTCTAAAATCTCCCAGCCCAACTCGGTGATCGTTTCCAGAGTCTTTTTGCCATATGTGCAGCATTTTTATTCAAAATAGTCTCCTTGTGCGTTAATACGATGTTTTGTACGGTCAATCAAGTAGACAAATGAATTCGATGAACACTGCCTTTGGAATTGCTTCAATGTCGGCATAACGCTGTCCTTTCGTCGCCAAATAAAGTCTTTCGAAGAGGTAGAAGTCGTAGAGAGCCAAATCAGGCAAATGTGATGAATAATTGATGGTGAAAATGCTATTTTTAGTAAAAAAATCAGTGATGAGCCTCGAGCGATGGGACGACGTATTATAGTGCAACAAGCGCCAGCGGTCTTGTTGATGGTGAAAACCAAAATAAAATACAGCATTGATCGTTTGGTCAGATGGAATGAACTCGTGCATAATTCGCTCCGAATCGTAGAAACAAATAAACATTCTTTTGATTTTTGACTTCTCTAGACAGCTTTTCTTCGGATTTGGCTCACTCGGGTGCTTCCATTTGGCAGTTTAACGCCTGATTTCTAGATCATATTGAAAACACTACGTCAGTAACAATCCTGTCCAGTAACAATACCAGTAACAATCCTGCCCTTGAAGTTTTCGTCATTTTTCGACTATTTAATCAAGTCCTTACAATGTTGGATTAGGAGCAATTCTTGGCTAGTCAATTTGTTTGGAACAACGCGGGCACAAACCTTCCGACGTCCCAAATGACCGCTCACAATGCGATGAATTAAGTCTTTAGACATGTTCAATTCCATTTTCAAGTATCGCAACCGAGATTTTGGCTGATTTTTTTATAATTTCAGGCACAATTTCAATGTTACTTTGAGTAACCACGGAATTTTTCGGACCAGGATGTTCGTCGTCTTTGATGCCCTCACAACCTTCTTTGCATCGTTTAAGCCACTCGTGGACTCTACCACAGGATAAACAATCCTCATCATACATCCTTATTTCATTAATTGAAACGTTTCGGTGAATGTTTTACCAAATTTAAAACAAAACACCTTAAGCACAATAACTTAGATTCTAATGATCCGAATGTCATAAAGTTTTGTCAGAACGTCAGTGAAGGATAAACTATTTTTAAATTTTATTTCTAACACTATTTTTAAAAAGTCTTGTTTTCCATGAGAGGCACTTTATATAATCTTAATGATACCTAAACTTAAATTTTCAGATAGAAATTAGCATTACTAGTACAATATATTTGTATTATTCATTTAAATAAATGCATAGAAAATATTTCTTCATCTTAAATATCGTTTTTAATCTTCTTACTATTTTGTGTTAATTATTTAATTTATTATTGTTTATTTCGAAATCCATGAAAATAACGTCAACAGGAATTAAAAAAATAGCTATCATTTATTTAACACGATATCTTCTAATGATGTTTTCCTAGTGTACTTTATGTGTGAGTTAAAGAAAATCGTAATTATCTCAAAAACCATGTCTTCTATACATGTACAATAGGTACTTTTATGGATAAAAGATTGTGATTTCTAAAAATGTTCCATGATGCTTCAAAAAATACCTATTTACTATTTTCTTATTTATAAAAATGACACCACTACGCTACATACCTCACTATTAATTTTATATTTTCAGAAATACTACCAAAATATGCTTCGTAGCGACTTGTACTATATCTTCAAGTTTCAATTTTTATTTCAAACAGTTTCAAAATTATAAATAAATTCAAAATTTTATCTTAGAACGTTGCAGGATCTTATCTCTGTAATTAGGTCTTACCGATCAAAATTTAATTAAGAAAATGTTTGTCATTTTCAATGCTTATTATCATAATAGATTTTATGACATGCACCTGTCATTCACCAATGTTCGTAAAATATGATTTTTGATGTCGGTCGTTTAGTTTGGATTGCCCTTGTTTGTTTTGGTTTGCTTTAGTTTTGTTTGGTTTAGTTCAGTGCTGTTTAGTTTGGTTTGGTGTTATATAATTTGTGTTTATAAATAAACTATTTGAGAGCACACTAAGACTACAAAATAAAAATGAATATTTTCAAATTCAAAAAAATGTTTCGATCAATTAAAATTGATTCAATCTGTTCAATCTAACTTCATAAGTCTACATTTCACATTAAATGTTCTGATACAGCCAGATTACTTTTTTGAATCAAAACCACATCAAATGACTCAATATAGATTATAACTTTTTATTTCATTAATTTTATATAATTATGATCATCGATGATCTTTAAAGTAGTCTTAATCAGTAATTACATGTATGGTGATTTTCCTGAATGAAATATCAATAATTTCTGGCTACATTTCTTTTACATTATATATTTTTTCATAGTTCAATGTTTACTTTTTTAAAATGCTGTTTTGAATAATAGAATACATTTGTATCTCAAAGAACATAAAACTTGTTAGTGACTGTTCATCGATATTTCCTATTACAACGCACGACAAGATATATCCGTTAATGTGATAACGAGCTAAGATTAAATAGAACTTGGAATGGAACTGGTATGAATTGGAATGGTATTTTCTTAATGAGTCTAGATTTCGTTTAAGTAGTTCCGATCGACGTAGAATAGTCACACGTTTTCGGGGTGAAAGGCGAAATCTAACTTTCTCATAAAAATGGCATATAGCTATCAGTTTTGGAATTATGGTATGAGAAGAGATAGGTTTGGGAAGCAGGTCACCACTAGTAACCACCAAAGAAACCAAAATATTGCAGCCTGTCATTAACTCGTATCTGAAAGTCAGCCAAATTCCTTCTCATAAGCAAGATAACAGCAGATCGTATACAACTCATTAAAAAGTGTAGTTTTTAAAACAGTCTGCGACAGTGATACTTAACGCAATCCCCAGATATATTATATCGATGTGATCGAGAGATTGCCCTGGTTGCTAGCAATTATAGATAGACACATAGACAAGAGAAGACATCATGCAACTCGATCCATGCCTCCTATTATTACAAAAGTCTTATTACAAAAATGACGAAATTTATCGTCTAAAACACACATATGTCCAAAAGATTAGAATATTTAAAAATAGGATATCTATGCCTATGATATTTAAATATTATGATGGATATTTATTTTAGATCGTTTTTAAATGAAAATAACAAAAGCATTGTTTTACTGATAACCCGATTTTTCGATTTTTGCCCATTCCGTTGATACTGATATTTACACATTATTTCAGTTCTTTTTCAATTTTCAATCAATTCGTTTAAAAATGCCTAGAAACATAATATCTCATTTTAACATATCAAGAGTAATTGCTTTGTTACAACAGGAACTGTGGAAATTGTAGGTGTTTCCGAAAGTGCTGTATCGAAAATTGATAAAAAATTCCAAGATGCAAATGACGTAAAGGATTGGCCCAGAAGTGATAGACACAAGACCGGTAGATATTAATGATGGCTCGAAGAAATCGTCTGAAATCTACAAGGGAACTTGTTAGTCTTAAAGGGGCAAATGTTTCACGGCAAACGATAACACGTGGACTAAAAGCGGCAACTTTACAGCGTAGAAGACCTTTACTTGTTCCCAAACTAAACCTTCAACAACAAAATGTAAGATTGCAATGCTCGAGAAGTGGTGTGTGACAGTCCTAACTGGAATAACGTGATGTTCTCCGATGAGACGAGAATTGGCTTGGTTTTTGATTCACAAAGAACATTAATTTGGGGAGCTCCAGATTGACAAACACAACTAGAAACAGCTCAACCACATATCTCATTTGAAGGTGGGAGCATGATGTTGTGGAGTGGTATTATGAGGGGTACATGGGCACTTCTAGACGTTCCGGAGAGAAGAATCACTGGAGGGAATAACCAAGTTAGGGTGGCCAGCAAATTCCCTTGACATGAATGTCATTGAACATGCTTGGGAAACACGCATTAAGAAACAAAACAATCCACCTCTTACCCTGCGAGAACTAAAAGATGCTGCTCGTGAAGAATGGGAGAGAATTCCACAAGCCCAAATTGATTATTTAATCGATAGCATGCCAAATCGCCTACAGGAATGCATGCAGACTCATAGAGGAACTACTGCTTATTAGTTCTATTGAAATTTGTTCTTTTCATTTTTAAACTACTTTTGAAGGCAATTGATACATTGTAATTTTTTAACTCCAAAATAATAAATCAATGTTGCACACATTGGTCATTTGGTGTCGAGTTTTATTTGCTGCCAATAAGAGTTGTAATAAAATGATAATTACGTAAACAAATAAATGAAAAACTTAATATCAATAAAAAAGTGAAATGTTTGAATATTCCAAACTTTTGGTATGTGTACATTTTTCATAGTATTTTTTTTTATTCTCAAATCTGAAAAAAGGTTCCCTAACTTTGAAATAAGAGTCATGTCGGTATTTTTTTGAGCCTAAACGTAAATAAGAGAGGAAACATGTGCCCTAGATCACTGGCAGCCAAAGGCGTAGAATTTTGACTCCGGTATCACTAGTCTGAGGTTTGGAGTTTCCTTTCCGTAGGATAGAAGGAAAAATAAAAAAGCCCGCTGAAAAAACAGCGGTATACGATACGCCGTGAGCGATACGCCCAGGTATTCTGATACCAAGAAATGATCGTGATGTAATTACTTCTAAGTTCAGACTGTAAGTCGAAGGTAGAATGTTTACCATGCACCATGTTTAAAGGGAAACCGTGCGATCCCGAACCGGAAACTGTCAAACCGTCAGGTTGACGGCGGTGTATATAAACGAAAAATTCATAAAAATGTAATAAAAATTACATTTCTTAAACTATTTACTTTGTACATGCAGAAATATACAAGTAGACAAGCAAAAAGTAGATCAGTTTGAGTGTATATTAGTTTTTAAGATATGTTATACAGTGGGTATATTTTCATTTTGACTCATTTATGTATACTGCGTATATATATATATATATATATATATATATATATATATATATATATATATATATATATATATATATATATATATATAGAATATTATAATGACTAATTAAGCTTGATAATATTTTGATAAAAATGATCTCATTCAGGTGTCATCTGAATGAGATGACCATACTTCAACGTCTATTTATAGTTCTTAACAAAGAATTTCAATATTTTTTATTTTTTATACTTACAGTCTTTTTTATTTGGCTTAAACCACTTTGAGAAATTAACTCGTTGCAGAAATTCTCATATTTAGACATTCACTAATATATCAAACGAAGACAAACGTCCATGTCCGGATTAAGAATCTAAGCCAGAACTTTTCGACCGTCAGGCAAACGACTAAATCAGCTATACCACCGCGATCGGTATTTACAGTTTTTAAGAATTGTTTTCTCTTAATTATTGTTTTATAGAGGTCAAGGTTTAAAGCTCTTCTGTTTGTCATATTGATACTAATAATCTTTTGCGAATTTTGTATATAATTGTGTATAATTCCTGATATTACAGATATTTGCATTTTTATTCTTTAGGATGAACTCAGTCTGATTATATATATATGGGGTAAGAGAAAGTACTTTCGTAAATTTAACTAATGATTCATTACCGTTTTCTAAACAAAAATTTCTTAAAACAGACTCAAAATGCAACCATTTCCGTAGAAAACAAGTATGAAAACCGGTTTAATTTTCTAAATAATGGCAACGTCTATTTTTGTCTTGTTTATATTGGTCTATCGGAATTCAGATTTTGTTGTATTGTTGTCTTAAAGTAATATTCGAAAATATAATATTTTTATAGTCGAATATTTTTATAGTAGAAAATATAATATATATATATATATTTTTATAGTCATTTCTTTACTACGTTTTTCCACATAAATTTGCTTTGTTTGGCTTCAAAAAAAATGAAAACCTACACATTATTGTCGCTTAATGTCTAACTTGAAATTGTAATCACTAATTTTTCACACTATAACATGTTTTAAACGATTCATATCACATTTAGAAATACATTTCTAAATGTGATTGTTTGATTATATTAATTGTTCAAAATTTCCTATGATTTTTTCAATATTTTTGCCTATATGAAAAATCAGAGGGTAAGAGTGTTTCTACCCTTTGTATATAATAAGGGTAGAGAAATGCTTTTTCTATGTACAATTCAATCGGAAAGTCCAACTTCTTCAACCAGATGTAAAATTTGTTCTTCGACTTTAGGATCGATTTCTCGATGCCACTCCAATTCTTTAAATTTTGGAATCACTCAACCCGTATCCAAAAGTCTTTGAGAAACCGGGATAAACGTTTACCGAGCTGGAACGTTACCTCTAGCTCCTGAATGAATTTTGAATCTGAATGGGTTCGTCGTTAATAAGAAGCATATTTTGATATTCGCGTACAGAATATATGTTTGACGAAAAATGGAGCTTAAATTTTAATTCCTGTCATAGCTTTGCGATTGGTGATTTAATAACTCTTTTTCTCTCGAGAACCCTTAGGTTTTTGACACTTGTTGTAATAAACTTTTTTTTTAAATCATTTTGCGAATCATTAGTTAAATTTACGTAAACGAGATCCTACTTTCTAGCCCTTCAATATTATAGAGCAATCTCTTCTGTGGCCTGTTTACACTACATTTTTGTTTGTCTTGTTCGCCATTTGCTTATTTTTATTGTCAATCCATCTTGACTCTTCTGGGCTGCATGTCCCATTAAATGCCAGTTCAGTTTTGCAGTACGTGTTATTATATCATCGACGTTGGTTCTCCGTTAGATATCTTCAGTTCTGATTCTATACTTAACATAAATGACATAAATTGCATGAAATCTGATCTGAATCAGGCAGAAAACGCTACACATTTTCTATTCCAGCAATTCCGTGGAAATTTTGACTTAAATTATGCGGAACGTCCGGAATAGCCAAAAAAAGTGGAAGATGAAGAATTAGAAATACTGCTAAAGACAATCCTTGTCGTATACCTTTTGAGCTCGGACAGGAACTCGGAGTAACATGACAAGCCATTGCTAAACATTTACACAAGCTAGAAAAAAATTGAAAATGTGGTGAGATGTTGGGTCACCTACACAGTAAAAGAATTACCGTCATTGCGTTAAAAAAGTCTATGTTAAAATGTTTGTTTTAAATATGTAACACTTTTGTGTGTTGATTGGACACAATATGATTGAGTTGTTTGTAAAAAAGTGTTACTTCGTTCAATAGTAACACTTTAAATGTGTTACTATAAAATTATCACAAAATTGATGTTGATTTTAAACTAGTCATATGTTGAGGCTCCCTCCAACCTATTGTTTTTACGCGGAAAGCACGACGCTACCTTCATTGCATACAATATATGTGTTTACATGTTCATCGTGGTATGGTATAAATATTATCAATTATTATAAATTCTATTAAAATATCCATAACAATCGAAACGCAAAAATAATTTAAATTATATTTAAATATATAGCAATAAAGTGAGGTTATACATAATTTTATTCTAAAGGTGGAATGTGTTTTAACATTTAAATGTGTACTAAACTCGAAGAGATTTACCACTTAATATCAAATCCACCACCACTCCACATTCACCAATCAGAGATTGAATCATCTCCTGATGATGCTAACATTGCTAGCGAAGCGTGCGTCGAGAAGTTTAAAAAAGTGATTTGCTGTTTAGTAGTAAATGTCTTCCAGTTTAGTGTTTCACACCGAGGGTTCCAGTAGAAGAATTAATTTAATTTAAGAATTGATTTGAGTAGACATTTAATATTTAAATGTGTCAAAATTTGTATGCTTGATCGTAGAGTATTTTAACACATATTAGTGTTATTTTTAACATTAATTTGTGTTACGTGGTTGTTACAAAGCGTTTGTGTTAAAATGATACAAAAATTTGTTGAAAAATGTGTGTTAATCGTTTTTACACGCGATATGTGTTAAAATTGACACATTTTTTTTTACTGCGTAAGAACTAACAACACAGAATAAGCATTGATATTATTATGTAATTGTTATCTAGATTGTGGTCTGTGATAATTTCGCCTCTTGGAAAAATCAACGCCAAAACGGTGTCGCTGTGTATATGGTGGGAACAGCTAGGTGTCGTTGCTTCACGGTTCAAACGGTCAACGCTGACCGTGGTCAGCAGGAATTGATTTGTGTTAGTGACGCTCTGGAGGAAAAAATGTTTTATACTGACAAGGGAAGAAGGGAAGTTATTTTGCTTCAGAACAACGCACAGCTCAGGAAATGATCACCGAATTGGTCTCAGAGATTTTATCGTACCCAGCGTATTTTTCTCTTCGGATTTTCTTCTTTTCCGATCCCTGCAATATCACTTGGTTGATAGCCTCTTCACACCTTTTGTAGAAATGGAAAAAAAACCTCATTGACTTTATCACATTAAAACGACCAAGTAATTACTAATTTGGTATTCGCAGTGTATAGAAAGTGAGAGAGATTAATTCGAAGATTAAGTTTGTATTACTTTTGTTTATAAATAACTGTCAAATACAATCAAAAAAGGTCGAGAATTAAGCTGAGGACCTAATAATAAAAATTTGAAAACGTACAACGTGTGATCTAGGCAAATAACCTTTGTAACATTTTAACATGGCCCATCATCAACAACGGACACCAGTCGAACCTACAAACGACCTATGTCATCGCCGGTGCACTTATTTCTAAAGCGCCGTTCGTACTCTGGTCGAATGCGTTATGTTCATTATTATGTCGTATTTTATACAATATGTTAATTTGCAATGAATTACGGGCGGACCTTGAGGGAATGTTCCGTTCACATCGAGATGTATTTATGAACAGGCACCGCTACCGTACGCGAACCTAACTGTAGATATTTAATTTTGTTAGAAAATTATTGGATTTTTCATTAGATAAATGTATTACCGGATAAGGAAAATGATTTTCGGTTAATTATTTCGAATTTAAAACCATGGAATGAATTTTTTATTATACCATGAAATGATTTATGAATACTCATCGCTTTTCTACTCAGGTTGACGCCTTAAAAGCAACTAAAACAATGTTGTTTTCCATTTTTCCAAAAAAAAAAAGGCAGAGAAGAATGATACCCACATAATGTTTAGTTTGATGAATAAGGTGCATGACAAAAATTAAAAATTATTCGATGGTTTACCTCACAGTGTAGGGTTTATTAACGTTATAATGTTTCAGTATCACATTATTTTCAAGACTAGGCTGTTTTTTTCTTTTATTTTAAATGTATGGGCATAATTATTACTAATGTAATGGTTTAGTTTTCCTTCCTTTCAATTAGTAGTTTTTCTTCGCAATCTTTCTATTTCTTTTCATTACATCTTTCTAATTCATTATTGTTGTTGTCATTATTATTGTTCATTCAAGTTGTAACTATTAGCAATAATTTTGCACACCATAACACGTTTTAAAATAATTAACATCACATTAAGAAGCACATTATTTTATTAAATTAAAAATGTCCATCATTTGAATATATGCAAGCCTGGCACGGTTCTATCCTATTTTCCCGAACACGTGAAAAAGTCCGGGTACATTTCTAATCTGGTTGCAGCTTCTTCGCAAATAAGAAACATATCATTATATTCAGGTACATAATACAATTTTGGTTTTAAATGTAATTTAAATACACGCACAGAATTTTTTTTTTAACCAACACGAAGAGAATATCTCAGTTAGTTAATGCTATGTTACCACTTTCATTTTTTGGCTGATATATAGCTGATTCTTAATTTTTATTATTAAAATTATCTTAACTAATGTTCATTAGTTTATTTATAGGTTATTCATTAAATAATAACAATTTATTATTTGCCAAATATGCTTTTAGAAACTTTTAGAAAATTGGAAAACAAAGAATTAAAAAAAGTATATGAAGATTCCTCAACAGCATCACTAAATATGATCACAACGAATAAAATCGCTAGGATATATGGAATTTTTAATTTCCTATATATTTGCAATCTACTGAAAGGTAATAAGCAACTGTTACGACACTTAGAGCAAGGCAGCGAGTTGCCAAGCATCAGGGGTTAGGGCGCTTACATTAAAGGCTTATCACGTACAGGCACTTAGGTTCTTTACAATTAGAGTAGTGGAATAATCTTAATTTTATCTTACATTATATAGCTTGTCTCTAAAGGCTCATAGCGTTTCAGTCCATGCGACTTTTGGCTATTATCCAAGAGGCTGTCAGCAAAGGAGTTTTATAACACAGGCTTTATTTTTAGATCGCGGTGTAAAGTTTGTTTTGTCACGAACCAAGGAGCATCAGTAATTATTCTCAGGGTTTTGGACTGGAATCTTTGAAGTATTTCTATATTGGATACACTCGCAGTACCCCACAGTTATATGCCGTAACTCCAAATGGATTTGGGGATCACTTTGTACATGGTTAACTAGTTAACCAGCGATAGTTTGGATTTTCTACTTATTAACCAGTAAAGTTTCGATAATTTTAAGCTAAGTTGCTTCCTCTTTATTAAAATGTGTTGTTTCCAGTTTAGTCTTCGGTCAAGTCTCATTCCAAGATATTTTGTACAGTCTGTCTGGGGGTTGAAAGTGATTTTCTTCGATTTTGCATCGTTAATTTTTAGGCGCCATTTTTTCTGAGGAGCTTCCTGAAGTTTCTCAGATTCATATCTTGACACCCTGCTTATTGCCATAACCGTGGCATCATCTGCAAAGATGGCTATAGACGTGTTTGGTGTAGTTAGTAGGTCAGCAGTGAAGATTTGAAAAAGTTTTGGGACCCAAGACACTACCTTGAGGTATTCCTGATTTTATCGGATGTATGTTAATTATTTCTCCTTTATATTTGATATTTTATATAACTTGATAAAATTTGATTTTCTATAACAATACTTGATAGTATGGTGTAGAAAATTTTGATTTAAGTTTATATGGTAGGCCTGAGTGCCATACCGTATCGAAGGCTTGTGTAATATCCAAGAATGCAGCCGACTTGTACTTTTTATCTTTAAAAGAGTTATTCATAATGTTCACTAGTCTGTGTTTCGTTTATTCGATTATTGCGTGGCTTTTGCGAAATCCAAACTGGTGTTTTGGAACGATATTTAGTTCGTCAAGCAATGGCTTTAGTCTCTTTAGGAATAACTTCTCAAAAAGCTTTAAAAAGACAGACAATATGGAATAACTATCTAAAATTGGAGCCATAACAAAAGCTCCGAAAGATAAAATTTCTGGTAGAAAGATAAAAGTACGTCCAAAGAAGGAATGAATTAAGGAAGTGAGGAAAGAACTTTGGAGACTGAATGCCAGAATTAATAATACACGAACAAATAATAAAGTGATATTTAAGGGGAGAAGGAGGGGAAGTTAATTTTAGAGAACCCGGTTGACTGGGTAAAAGTATAACAATAATTGTAACCATAAATTAAAAAAAAATCTCACTGGGGAAGAAAATTGTCTCACTCCGCATAAGTGTGTCGCTGTCTAATATACCTCTATGCATGGCTTACATATTAATACGCATTCAGGACAATAAAAATTAGGTGTTCATAATTTTTGCTCTTGTTTACCGAGTTTCAACAGCGGTTATAGTTCTTCGCCACTCCCTTCTGTTGTGTGCGATTTTCATCCAGCAATTTAAAGTTCTAGATCTCTATTTTTAACACCCTTAAAACAGTCTTGTAAAAATTGAACAACTAAATTCGCAACATTCACAACTGAATAAAAATATAATTTTCCCATAAGAAATATAAATAATAAATTAATAATTTTGACGCCGACATATGGGAAAACAAATTTACAAATAAAAATTAAGCACTCAGAAAGGTATAAAGATGGGATAATGTGGTTCTCCGGAGAACCAGGAAAGGAAGATGAGTCTTGAGAAAAAAAATATTTAGAAACGAATGAAGGGAAAATGGTTGAGTGTGTCGAGAGAACACCCAAAAAAGAGTTGAGAGTCTAATGAGAAAAAACGTGAGAAGTGTTGCAGGTTGTAGTTAGTCACTGGCAAAAACAGGTTAATTTGCATTAGTTTTTGTAGAGTACAATACTTATTGTTGGTGAGACAAACACAAAAATAGGGGTTAACACTTGCACGGAAAGTCACAGAATAAATCTTGTAAAGCTATATAAACATAATAAACATACACAAGTTAAGACAACAATAATGTTACTAAGAAGTAACACACATACACATTATATAAATGCATATAAATATGCATTAAAATATATGCATATATGAAAGACTTCTAGGATTTAACTCAGTTAATTATAAATTCAGCTTTAGTTTTCTTTACCAATGTTTTCTGATTTATCTGAAACTATAACTGATGTATATTTTGATAGAAGAAACAAAAAATGTAATCCCATCAAATGTGTTATTTTTTTTTTAATTCATTTACAAGCGTGAAGAAATCGATCAACTTTTGACATGTACGATAACAGACGAAGAAAAAGAATTTTAATTAATTTTGCTCATACTAAAAGGTTACGCTGACAGTTAGATGGCATATAAAAGGTATTTGATATTTCCTCGCAAGCATCAAAGGATTATCTCATATTTGTGCTGTCGTCATATCATTAAATGATCATGAGAATACTAAACTCTTTACAAGTTTGATTCTTTGTCAACATTTGTTTCTTGAGAGTTTTAAATAGAATTCTGAAGAGTCTTCATTTGAGAGTTACCTCCATCAATGTTTTTAGTTTATTTTCAATAACTCCTAGTGGTATTCAAAAGCGAGAGAATCACCATACAGCCGTTAAGGCTATTTTATAGCTTAGCCGTTAAAACAATATATAACTAACAAAGTAACAAATTATCAAAGAAAGTTTTTTTTGCACGAGTTTTATTTTTAATTTGTTGTCTCATTGTATACAATCCAAAGAAATCTAACACTGCATGTTGGTGAAACTATGGGTTGTTAACTGTGGATAGAGTCTCCCTATTATTGCCGGTAGAGCATTAGTGGGTACCCTGACGAGTCTGAATACCAAGAGACCAAACATTTGCCCCCCAATGGAAGGGATGGGTGGGGCTCGCCCTCAGTCAAGCAACTAACAAAAATGCTCATTTTGCCGGAGACGCAGATTGTTGTATATTCCACATGAGATTGTGGAACCCAATAGTAAGACAATGGACACTACTTAGGATTAATAAAAAGTATTGTAATAATCGGACAATCTACCTCTTGGGAAAAAGAAGTGGAATGCAAATTTTTACCTGGAAGACTTATAACCATTTGGTTCCTTATGACTATTAACCTATTCCTTAAAACTTGGAATATTCTATAATTCCTGGAATTGAGACCCTACTGCGTGAAACGATCAGCAAACGAGGAACTGAAAACAATTTTTTGAAATGCTTATGATTGACAGACACAGAGATCCCGCAAATATTTATGAAGTATTATTTGTGAAGTTTCAGGCTTCTCTGAAGTTTCATATGTCTGAGTTTAGTTGTTTCTTTGTGCCGATCGACTAAGGCAAATAAGCAAACAGTCGATCAAGGACGCATTCGAAAGAACACATGTTAAGAGTGTTTAGACTTATTTAAGGCGATTCTGCTAGTTTCTTCGCTATTTTATAACAGTATATGAAACATTGATTCAACAATGCTAAATACATTGCAACATTTAAAGATTTCATTACTGTTCAACATTGCTTCGCCAATAACGAAGCAGCGATCCAAACAGAGGATGGAAGTCAAAGAAAGCAGAAACGGTTCCACTTCCAAGAAAAACTTGATAAAAGAGAGTACCATCACCGAGGAATGTTACGCGTTACTAGTGCATCGGATGAATGATGCTATTTATGCTCTTTCTGATGTATTATGGTAAAGAGTGACATTACATTTAATAAACTATTTAAACCAAAATTAATTTACCCTTTTACCATTATAAGTAATTATTTTGATAAATCTTATCATTAATTTCATCTTTAATTCAAAAGTCAAACATTTAAGATTCAATTACACTGATATGATCAGTTAGATGTTCAATGCATAGACTTAATACTGCTTCAAATAAGGCAAAACGGGCAACATTATTAAATAATCCAAAAACAGTCGTAACAACAAAGGAAAAAAAGCACATGCCCACAATTTTAAAACGAAGAAACTGAACTTCAAAGCCATAGAGAACGACAAACAAATAAAACTAAGCCAATGAAATTAAACGTCCATTGATATTATTCTAATGGGTACCAAATTTGGTGCAAAAACGTAAAGTTGGGGCGCTCGGACCAAATACAGAGCAATTACGCCGCATTTGGTGAATGAGCGCTCTGAATATGTTCCCATCGTTATTTATACAGGGCTGGGCAATAAAGAACGAAAAGGAATTGTCGCTGCTCAAAGAGTATTTACTAAGTATGGCAATTTTCTATGGCCGCATTGTGAAGTACTTTTTCAAGATTGATTTAAATTCGAAGGTGTCAGTTCAAATACATTTCTAGAAATATATTTTCGGAAGCAGTATCTTAAATTTCTAACAATTCCTAGACGGGGGTTTGATAGTAGGTTTTATTTACATTGTAAGAAATTATTAGGGTATAACAAAAGTATAGCTCATTTAAGGAAATAATGGGTGCACGTCATCAATCTAAAGAAATCTATTGCCAATTTAAAACCATAACAAAGAAAAAATCATTTAAAGTTCGAAGCACTCTCTCTCCTTCTTCCTCTAATCCTATTAGAATAGGATAAAAATATGGTGAGCCGGTGGATCACATTTTGTGAATTCGCTGTCAAGATAACATTAGGTTTGTGATTCTGGACAGTGTTGCCGGCTTAACACAACTTTCTTCATCGAATCTGTCATTTTCATGTTCTGATCGTTTTTATGCCTTCAAACGTTTGGAAATATTTTTACTCTATTCTTTGCTATTTTAGCTATTTTCTTGTTTAGTTTCTGTTTTTGTGAGTTCTGTGGTAACAAATCTGCGATTATGATTGCAAAAAAATGCCAAAACCGTTAAACAGTCGGTGTAAGCAACTTGTCTCGTCACTTATCAGGTATTTTGAACAGGAACGAGATAATGGGGTTCCTCTTTTGCCATTAAACTCTGTGAGAGAGATATGTATTAATAACTTAGTAAGTCTGATGGTTAATTAGAGTTTTTTAGCGAGTTTTAGATGTACTAAATATTAGTATTGGTACAGTTAGCACAATTTCGAAAAAGTTGAAGAATAACGAAATCTTGAAATCACCGGAGAAAAAGCTTCTACATCCAAAACGAGTATCTAATCTAAATCATTTTGATGTGGACTCAATTCGCAATCAAATTTATAAAATGTATGAAAAAGTAAGTAAATTTACATGGTAATATAGTATTTTTATGAAATTTTATTGAACTATTTCAGAAAAAAAACGGTTAATCTGGAAAGTATTCATAAAAAACTAAAGAACATGTAGCTCTTTGATGGATGTAAAACGCTTCATACACTTCTAAAAGAAATTGGTTTCAAATGGAGTAAGGATAATCCACATAGGGGCTTGATGAATCTTTCAGATCTTAAACGAATTCAATTTTTGAAGCTGTATCAAAATATCAAAGACGAATCTCTGTTTGATTTTGTTTATTTAAGTCACTCATGGCAAGATGATAACAAGAGCAGTGTAAAGACTACAAAAGTTGATGGAAAAAGGTGAGTGCTATACCTAATACTTAGGAGCCATTAAAGTCATGTTGTCATGAATAGCTGTTTTAAGACGTGTTAATAATAATATGTTATTGCAGATATATTTTTCTTCATGCCGGATACAATACCAAATCACTTTTTTCGATAGTTTCATTAGAAAAAATAAGTTTTTAAAATTATTAAAAGTATGGACGATTTTTCAAAAAGAAAATCAAGTTCATGGCAATACGGTTTGATATCCAATTAACAGGATGACCAGAGAAAATTTTCAAAAAGTGGATATCAAGATAGTCTACAAACCATGTATTAAATTAAGGGAAGCCCTGGGTAATTCAAAGAATAAACTAAACCAACATGAAATAACGGGGATTTATGAAACTAGTTGTCAAGCCAAGTTTGTGATCTTGACCATTCTATAACATTTTTTTAGTTAAAGTTATTTATTTAGCACAACGATACAGCTCTTCCCAATTCCCAAGATGGTGTCTGACTTGTATGGAAAAAAATTCAACATTTAGTAAAATACTTTCGACATAAAACTAATCATCGCATCCTCGTTCAGGAAATTATAAGTGTTGCAATAATAATTACAATAATAAAATTTCGATATGTAACACGCATTATAAAACTCATCAGAAAACACACACATATACAGGCACAATACCGAACCTGCTAATTGTATCCTGTTCGTGGTGATTACGGATCCGATTTTTTCTAATGTCGACTCTTTCACACGGTTCTGTTAGAGGTGAATATAAAAACAATCACTTAAACGAATATTTAGGAAAGACGCCTCTAGACACCATCACAGATCACGCATAGTTTTCACGGCAAATGTTACAAAAATTACCGTTCAAAAAATGGGTTCATATTTGACCATGATTCGGATGATTCGACATATTCAGGGTTTAGTATAAATATACGGGTTATTAGAGAAATAACTTTCGTAAATTTGAGCAACCATTTTTCTCATCATTTAAAAGAAAAAAAAATCTTACAAGAGTCAAGAACGTAAGGGTTTCGGCGAAAAAGAAGTTATTAAATCAGCAATCGAAAAACTATGATAAGATAACGGATTTTAAGGATGTATCGGAGGTACAATCGAAGACAAAAGTACTGAAAACCATAAATTCGTAATTAGCTTTGCCTTACAGGACATAGAAAAGGAAAATTAATAATAATAATGCTAGAAAATCATGTATAATTAAAAAAAATCAAATCGATTGACTAAGCCGTTCAAAAGTTATTGCAATTTAAAATTATCATAATTTTATACATTATCTTATCGAAATTCAGTAACATAACACGTTACAAATATATAAGGAAAATATATCAAGCGTCCAAAACTTTCAGATTATATAACTTAAACTGTTTGGAACTAAATTTACACCGTTTTATTAATATTCATTTTCAGTACTTTTGCATCCCATTGTACCTCCCGTACATCCTTAAGCAAATATGCGTAAAATCATATTTGGCAAATATTGAATGGCTATTATTTAACCAACAAACTACAAATAAACTAATGAACATTGTTAAAACCTTTCTTTTAATTAAGAATTACGCTAGACATCAGCCAAAATGAAAGTCGTAACGTCGCATTCACTAATTGGAATGATCCCCACGACAAAGGATGTTAATTAAATAACAAAATTATAAATTCCATTTAAAACCAAAAATGTATTCTGTAGAAGAATATCTCGATATGCTTCTTATTTACGGATAATCGAATTATTAAGAACGTATTTTTACTTCTGCCTACCAGATTAGAAATTTGTCAGGGCTACCGTGTTCGGAAAAGTTGTTAAAACGATGCCAGGCTAAATGGCCATTCCTAAATGGTGAACATGCTGAACATTTATTTTAATAAAACTCTTAATCATGTGTTTATTAATATGATGTGAATTGTTTAAAATGTGTTGATATGAAAAATTAGTGCTAGTAATTTTAGCTTTTAGCGTAACTACAATAATAAAAACAAAAACCAAATTTATGCTGAAACGTATGAAATAAATTGCTTTACAAATATTACGTTTATTTTCGTAAATAATAACTTAAAGCTGGGTCCACATCAATAAAAAGTTGTGTGTGTGTTGAATTTACTGGAACAATTTGTTTTAATCATCTGGAGACAACAGAAAGTTCGTGTGCGTGCTATGCGGAGAAAATATGTGACCTTGTATGTCAAAGCGTCTACATTGCCGCGAAAGCACACCATATACAACACATATGCAAATTTTTATTGATGTGGACCCAGCTTAAGATGCCAATGAAACAAAAAAATGGAATTCCGTTCGACTTAAATAAACGCGACGATGCGACGCTGTCATTTGTTAAGAAAATTTTAAAAAGTTCTGATCTGTTTTCCTCGAAAATGGTTGCATTTTGGATACATGTTTCAAGGAAACTTTTTGTTCAAAGCAATGTAGAGAATCGTTGGTTAAATTTATGAAAGTCGTTTCCCTTACACCCTATATACCGCGGAAGAAAAAAGTGCAACTCCTAACATACATATATAAAATAAATTGAAAGTATATTCAGTATATCTTATACAGGGCCCGGCAGCGAGGTATGGTGTTTTTGAAAAAATGGACACACACTTATTTTTAAACGAATATCAAAATGTATTGCTTTTATACATTAGTGGTATATTGCCATTAAAGTATACATAACACAGTCAGGTGCGAAAAATCAGTTAGGTGACGTCCATTTTTGTTGAGGCACTCTTGTAGACGGGTAGCATAATCGTCCATATTCCTTTCGAGCATGGAACGAGGAATCCTTTCAATTTCACGCGTTATGGTTTCGGAAAGAGCTTCAAGAGCTCGCGGTTTGTCTATGTAAGCTTGGGATTTTAAGTAGCCCCTTAAAAAGTAGTCTCAAGCTGAAAAGTCGGGTGACCGAGGTGGCCATTTCACATTCTCGGGCAACTAAATAAGGCGCCCAAGGAAATGTTCCCTTAAAAAAGCCATTGGTGCTCTTGACGTATGGCAAGTCTTGTTGGAAGTGAAGTGTATTGAGGTTAATGCGTCTTCTTAGTTCTGGCAGAAAATAATAACACATCATGGCGAGTCGTTGTCGTCTTGCAATTCCAACATCCTTTATGCGAACTTACGCCGGCTCACAAAGTCATTTTGTTGCAATTTTTGGACAACAATAATTTTATACGGATGGAATTTTATACGGATATATGGGATGAAGGTCCAAGTGTAAGATTATACGAACTGACCTGTCTGATATTCTAAGAGGGCGAGCGTGACGTACCGCTGAACGACGAGGGCTGGTTTTCACCGCTTGTCGCACCCTTTCAATGTTTTCCGGGATTCGTACTGTTCGATCTCCTCCCCGTGCAGTCCCAGATCTCAACGATCCTGTTGTTTGAAATTTGTTCACCCACTTCACAATAGTATCGCGTTTTGGAACGCGACCATGCCGACTAACGTTAAAATGATTTCGAAATCCTCGCTGTGTGAGCACAACAGAACGACCAGTTTCAATAAAAGTGTTGTAAATAAACACGCGATGTGCCACAGACCACGGCTCCATGGCCACTGAGATGGCATCCCCGAACGAGTAGATATCAACCATCCTGAAAACATTCGCTCGACACTGCCGCGCGTAATCGTTTCAAAAACACCATACCTCCCTGCCGAACCCTGCACATTCAGTAAATCTTATCACATATTTTTAATACAAAACCTGATACTTTTTTCTGGTTTACTTTTATGATTCTGCATGCGATTGCAAAAATATTGTCTTTATCATATTGTGAGGTATTTCTCACACACAGTACAAATAACGGAACTTTTTAAATAAAGAAAACAATTAGTTATTTTGCCAAAATTATTTCATTTTATTCAAAATACATCCCTTCCGCATAAATACACCGTTAGGCAGGTTCAACCAATCCTAGCATACATTTTTATGGCATTTTTCGGAATCATCTCAATAACCCTAGTCATGTGTTCTTGATCTTGTGTAACACTGTCATAATACGTTCCTTGTTTGACCAGTTTAAATTTCGGAAACAAGAAATAGTTACACGGTGAAAAATCAGGTGAATTCGGAGGATGTTGAAGCATACAAGCTTGATTTTTCGTCAAAAATTCATGAACAGCGACGCTCATGTGAGATGGTGCAATATCGATAATGCACAATCGAATGATTGTTTTCAACAAACGCTCCATAACACCCAGATAACATTCACTAGTGATATTTTGAATCTATGGAACGAATTCCCGAAGTATAATATCTCTAGAGTCGTAAAAACAAGTCAACATTGTCTTCTCTCGAGACTCTGGAAACGCAATTTTTTCGATTTTGGAGAGTGTATGGACTTCGACGTAGTACTTTGGCTCTTTGCGAATAGTACTGGAAGCACCAAGTCTCATCACCAGTTACAATTGATTCCAGGAATGTGTAGTTCCGTCTGGCTGTTTTAATAAGGTCCTTATAATATTCAACGCGAGCAATTTCTTGGTTCTTATTTAAGGCTTGAGGAACACTGTTGGTATATCCGTTTGTTTAAATCCTTTGCCAAAATTTCGTGAATCATGTCTTTGGTCGTATTTAATTCGTTCGCTATCCATCTCACAGTCGAACTCACATAATAGGCGATCATTTCACGCCGTTTTTCCATCAATTCATTGCAATTTTGTTTTTTTTTGCCTTCCTTTCAGTCGTCTTTCATAGCATCACGACCGTCCTGGAATCGCTTATACCACTCGAGCATATGTGTACGGGATAAGCAATCATGGCCATAAAGTTTTTTCATCAATTGAAATGTCTCTTTAAATGTTTTACCGAGCTTGAAACAAAATTAAATATAAGCTCTTTGTTCTATCGTGTTTTTGTGGCGAGGTGACAAAATGTATTGTCTGTCTAAGCGCTATAACTTGACAAGCCGTTGGTCGATTGTAATGATAGCGATCTTGTTTTATAGATGAGATATACAGCTTTCAGATTATATATTATTTCAATAAATGGCGCTAGTATTGTTCTTTAAATTTAAAACTTCCGATATTTTTCGACATGCTGTAATATACTACAGTAATAGCAGTATTCTTGTGGGTTTGTTTAAAATACTACAATACTAATAGTTAGTATACCACGCCACTTCTCCATTTGAATCTGAATTTAAAAAGAGACGAGGTATTGTTACGAGAGTAGAAGGCTTAAATGTTCGTGAAAGAACAAGATAATTGGGACATTGCTGTCTCTACCCTTATAAAGACATGGATAAGATGATGTGGGGATCAAGGTTATGTACGAGTGCGAGGTTCTGGGCGTCCTAAAAATATTCAAGGACGTAACAAATTGCATCTTAGACTTCTTGCTGCCCCAAGTAGGGCTGTTTCGAAGATGAATGCTAATCGACATTTTTTTTCCTTACAACACACCACAATCGCATCATTTAGAATCATGCAGAATTAGACTAGAATGAGACCTGAGTCTGAAAGTTAGATTTTGTATAAGCTGTCTTGATCGACAGAAAAATCATATCAAATTTTCGGGTTGAAATGGAAAATATTACGCTCACATTAGAATAGCACACCGCTGTGCTTCAGGCAATGATTCGAATTTTAAAAGGGGAGGATCTATTGAA